>JAWPHD010008985.1:0-108979 GCA_037043455.1 Cyrtodaria siliqua | reverse complement strand
TTCCCATAAGAAGTTAATCATGTCCGTGTTAGCCGGTGTCACACTAGTTCACTTTCAAAAAATGTAATGAATTTCAAGTACAACGGCCAAACCACACATATATTTTCTAGTTTACCTTGTGTACGAGTACGCGTTTGGTTTTCTTGAGACGTTAATATATTGCGGTTAATATAATGGGAGTACACATCAATATCTAAACACAAATATACACGTGTATACATCATTCGCAACATCTCGTTCACTTTCTTCGAAGCATAACTCGAATGTCAATTTCTTCGGGATCACGACTCGTGTGTAGATCGACGCGTATGTACAAAAAACAGAAAATAGTGCACTGTTGCTTATTATAAACAATATGACTGTTAACCACCGTGTTGATATATAATTTGCTATGCATGTTTGTTATTTACAAACAGATGAAGTTTTTATCAATGCTTTCATGTAAATAAACTATAGATGGTGCAATTGACTAAAATGACATTGCAAAACGTTGATGATCAAGTTTGATTTGAATGCAAACTCGTTTCGGCGGAATTCTAAAACGCGTCATGCTAAGGATTGCTCCGTCTATAGCTTATTTACATGAAAGCAGTGATAAAACCTTCACCTTTATTGTAAATAACAAAAACGAAATGCATATTATAAATCAACACGTGTAACTAACGGCCATATTGTATATACAGCAACATCTAAGCAACAGTGCGCTATTCTCTGTGCCTTCCGGCTAACGAAATGTCAAGATGTTGAGCAGTACCGATATAAAAACGAGAAGTGAACCAGAAGAATGATGGGATCGGCCGAGTTTTCGCGATTGGTTAACACAACAATGAAACATTGTACATTATGTTGCAATGATCCAATTAATACAAATACTAAAGGCCCACAACTCTATGACTCATATTTGTAAATTATTTCCCTTTAAAAAGGTTGAACCTGGATATTAACCTCGCCTTTTGCAAGAGATTGTGGCTAATAACTTTCAAAGTATTAGGTCAACAACATTAAAACGATGGGGGTTTATATCCCGCTCGGCAATGCTCGTGATGTAAGTTTAATGCCAGATGTTTGTGCCTCACCATGACTGTTACTTCTCATTTGATCCCCTCTCTGGGCCTCTTGTAAATGTCATGATTGTGTTCAATAGTGACTGTTACCTGTGACCTTAATGTTAATAGGCCTCTACTTACATCCCTCTCTGGGCCTCTTTGTAAATGCCATGATTGTGTTCAATGTGACTGTTACCTGTGACCTTAATGTTAATATGGCCTCTACTACATCCCTCTCTGGGCCTCTTGTTAATGCCATGATTGAGTTCACTGTGTCCGTTACCATTGACATTAATGTTAATAGGCATACGACTACATCCCGTTCGGGGCCTCTTGTTAATGCAATGATTGTGTTCACTGTGACTGTTACCTGTGACCTAATGTTAATACGACCTACTTGACTAACCCCACCCCCCCCCACCCCCCACCCCCCCCCCCCCCACCACACTACCACCCCCGACCCCCCCACTCCCAACTCAGCTTCTTACTACCAAATTCCCCTTACGCCAACTGACCCCCAACCGCCCACTTACAACCCCACAACCCCCCCAACGCCCCAAAAAAACCCACCACTACCAACCCCCCAAACCCCTCACCCCCAACATCCCACACACACACTCATTCAAAACACATTAACCCAACCTACCACCACAAACCCCCACCCCACCCACACCAAAACACCACCACATCCCCCACCTCCAATACCTACAAATCACCTACATCCCCCCCCCTCAATCCAACACAAATCCCCCACCATCCCCACCATCACACCACACCCACTACCCAACACTACCTTACACCAACCAACCCCCTCCATACCACCAGAACCTCCCAAAACTCATCCCAACCGGCTCCCAACACGTGACCTGTGACCACATCAATACGAATATGGTCTCCCCACCCACGCCCAATCTCAAAACGAGCTCTTAATGCCAATTGCTTCCACCGAGACTGTAAACTGTGACCCTAAAATATCAACAGGAATCTGTCTCTTCTCTCCGCCGCCCTCTCTATGCCTCTTGTTAATGCCAATGTGAGCTTGCCACCGAGACAGTGACCTGACAGAAACCTCAATAGGATCTGTCTCTCGCCCCCCTGCCTCTCTATGCCTGTTATACCTAATGTTTGTGTACACATTGAATGTTACCATTGACCTAAATATCAATAGGAATCTGTCTATCCCTCGCCACCCTCTCTATGCCTCTTGTAAATAACACAATTAGTAGTACACAACGAACACCCAGCCCTCCCCCCCCCCCTCTGACCTAAATATCAATAGGAATATGTCTCCAATTCCCCGCCAGCCAGCATATCCTATGCTCTTTGTTACAGTACTCATGATTTGATGTACACCGTGACTGTTACCTGTGACCTAGATATCAATAGCAATCTTGTCTCCATCTCCCGCCGCCTCCCTATGCCTCTTGTAAATGCCATGTTTGTGTTCACCGTGACTGTTACCTGTGACCTAAATATCAATAGGAATCTGTCTCCATATCCCGCCGCCTCTCTATGCCTCTAGTAAATGCCATGTTTATGTTCACCCGTGACTATGACATTATGTCCTAGATCCCAACAGACATGTAAACACTAATCTAAGAAAGTGCATAAAGATATTTTAAAAGTATGTAGATCTTTAAATCTTGCATTAATCGTTTTCAAAGTTAGCTAGGATAAAGCACAGTCAGGAATCGACTTTAATTTATTGCCCCAAAATTGATATCCCTCTAACAAACCCCAAATGGGTCCTACTGACAAAATGTGATAGATCATTTCAATGCCAATGTATGGTTTTACTGTGACATTGACCTTTTGTTAAATGATAACACTCTCGGTGGGTATATGACCCCAGCCTGCCCCCTCCAACCCTCTAGTACCTCTTCTGGACGCTCCTCACTAAGAAATCCACCACCCATGGATACAACTTATAAAAGTTAAAGAACGTAGATAGTGTACATGTAGAACTCTTTATTCCTCTAATGATACAATAGGAACTTTTGAACAATACACATATTAATTAGCTGGTTTCCCGCACAAGCTTTGCAATATACAGTTGCATAGTAACGTTGCCTACAAAATCACTTTCAAATCATATATATATGCTACATGTGCAAACACAGCCTACTATTTATAAGATCCACATTTAGCCATTTAACATGTTATTTTCTGACATAGTATATAACAAATGACGTTTCCAAGGTGGTTTTCCTAAAAATAAAATGGATACAGTAGAGCTTTTACGTGATAGCTGTTGATTGTATCTAAAACGTGGCCGCTCTTAATACCGTTTATTACCATGGAAATATTCACTCCCCAGTCCAACAAAGAATGATATAGCGCGTGAAGGCTGGGGAATAGTCCATAAATACACCCACAGTGTGTAGCAGACGAAAACCAGCAAATAACCGGAAGTGAAGAGTTGCGGTGTAAACATCTGGGCCAGTGAGCACGTACAGTAGACCAATGAGAACGAAGGGCAGCACATTTTCAAGGTCATTTTGGTGACATCTGAAAATGTTACATTGAAGTCAGTACATTAAACAATATAATTAATTATTTAATGTTAAACAATATAGTTAAATATGTGATACAGTTTCCTTAAATGTATTGGTAAAAGCAATGAATTGAGGATCAGTTCAAACATTTTTAATTGAGTATGTAATGCAAATCTAAGTTTTTATAAACGACTTTTCAAATTTGAAAAATAAAACCTGCTCAGTATAACTTGTTTGAATATATACTTTGCCCTGAGGGATAAAACGATAGCCTATCTCTTTAAAAGAAAAATTTTGTTTTTAAAATGATCCAATGATTTCCTTCGTTTTACATTTAGGCAACAGTATGTAATACCAAAAGATAATCTTCACAAAAATCAACTAAACTGCGTGTGTTGCTTGTTATAGTGTGTTGACTTTGTTTCATTCATCCTGTATATTAACAGGAAAGTTGACCGCAGGTTTATCGACAGTTTATATATGCGTTATGCTTTTAAATGAATAACTGATGCAAGTTTTGAAATATCTGAGGCAACTGATTGGTTGCAAACGTCAGGAAAACACCTAATAGACATATTAAAGTGAATGTAGCGACACAGTCAAACAATCTATGTTATTGAGAGTTCTGAAAACATGGCAAAAGGTGAAAGACTTATCAAAGAAATATAAAAAGATCGGACAGGGAAAGTAGCATTCAAGGGGGACAGTCAACCACAAAACACAGAAACAAACACGCAAACAGACAAACAAGAAGGCAAAAGTAATAATAAATACAAACGACATCACAAACACAAAAGGGTTGACAATAGGGCTACCGCCTTGGAACGATCAGTGGCAAAGTAGGCCACTGGGGGTTTAAACCGGTTCTAGGGTGCACCAAACCTCACATTTACCCTACTTCATCCCATTAAAACAGGACAGTGTAAATAAAGAAATCCCCGCCATAATTTAATCTCTAACCAACAAGGCAGCATCAATAGGCAATTAAGTAAAACACAAATATGCTCGTGTAAATATAATACAAAAAAACAATAGCCTAGAAAGCCACAATGACGGTACTCAGTGACTTGGCAGAAGCCAGAGCAACTAGAGAATAAACCATTAAGGGCACGACAAGACACTCGGATGATAAAAAAAGATATGATCATGAATGTTCTTTTGAAACGGATATGGAAGCCATCAATCAGAAAGCTATGACATCTAATGATAGTTCTAAATGACCGAATATGAAATATTTATAAATATGAACATTTATTGATTTATAGGAAAGACATTATAGCAATTATATGAAAAATATGTACACTTAATGGCAATAAAGGAGTATGCATTAATTTGCAGTAATTTTCTTTGCTTTAAATAATATTTATCAAAACTTCATATATGGTAACTTGGAACTAAGACCTCATAGTTCTCAAAATGGCGGCTATAAAGGTCAAATCTTTTTTTGTTTATCCTCCGTATTTGATAATTATTTCAACTGTTTCCAAGTTTTCCAGAACTCTCAATATTATAAGTAATATTTATAGCACACTTTTTCGGGTACAACTTGTTAAACTGTGTCGGTCGCTAAACCTTTAACACTCAATAAAGGCTGAGTTAATACCATTTAACACCGTGACTCGATAAAGGCTGAGTTAATACCCTTCAACGCTCAATAAACGGGGATATATTATGACATATATATAACTATCAACAAATGTTGATATTTATGATATATTAACACTGAATAACTGTTTATATTTTATGAATACTGACACCAGTAAATGCTGCTATGTTATTGTTTATATTTTATGGCTTATAAATAACATCAATAAATTACGATATTTTATGGTATATAAACACTCAATGTTTATATTTTATGGCTTATAAATAACATCAATAAATTACGATATTTTATGGTATATAAACACTCAATGTTTATATTTTATGGCTTATAAATAACATCAATAAATTACGATATTTTATGGTATATAAACACTCAATGTTTATATTTTATGGCTTATAAATAACATCAATAAATTACGATATTTTATGGTATATAAACACTCAATGTTTATATTTTATGGCTTATAAATAACATCAATAAATTACGATATTTTATGGTATATAAACACTCAATGTTTATATTTTATGGCTTATAAATAACATCAATAAATTACGATATTTTATGGTATATAAACACTCAATGTTTATATTTTATGGCTTATAAATAACATCAATAAATTATGATATTTTATGGTATATAAACACTCAATGTTTATATTTTATGAATACTAACACACAATAAACACTGATATTGTATTACATGATAACACTCAATAAATATAACACACACCAAATGGTTATTTTATGACCTATTAACATACACTAAATGTTGATATTTGTTAAATATTAACTTCAATAAATGTGAATGTTTTATTGTATATGTAACTCTCTATAAATGATGATATTTTATGGCATGTTAATATTCAATAAATGATGATATTTTATGGCATGTTAATACTCAATAAATGATATTTTATGACATATTAACACACAAAACATGTTTGCTATTATTGATGTTTAAGACGTATGCATTAAAACTTGAAATGTGTTATAGTTAGTGTCACTCTCCCGCCAACAACAGGTACATTTTACAACAAAAAACCGTTCTTCCAAACGATTTCCATGTGTAGAGGTCATAAAATTATGCATTTGTGCCGTTTAACAGTCTATACACTCAAGTGATATGAAAACGCAACACGGGAATTTCCGCTATATATTTTATGTACAATATGCTGCTTTTAATCGAATGGTACATGGCTACGTAAGACCTTTCCTTTTGGAAAAAATAATAAAGCAACAAATAATACAGCAAATAGTATTCCTTCAATGTTTCATTATTCACAGAGTACGCGTTTGGCTCAATCATGTGAGAAAACTTAGGATGCAACATTTTGCAAACTATTTACGTTAAATACAGTACTGAACAAGCTCAATTTTTCAAAGAGCTACTTCAACATTTATGAAGTTCTTGTTACAAAGTGTAGTGTGATTAAAACGTCTACAACATCACAGTTGTGTCCTTTCTCTAGTTAACTGCAACTTTCTTTTTAAAAAACATCTTGGGATTTCTTTGGAATATTATGTGCAATTAAGTGTGCAGTATATACAATATATAGCGGAAATTCCCGTGTTGCGTTTTCATATCACTTGAGTGTATTTAGTAACGCATACTTAAAATACATGTAACTGAGTATGCGTTAAATGAATTAAGAGTTGGTAACTCATAATTCGATATGTTTTTCCTGGCCGGTTAAGGTGGTTATATGACAGTCGTCGGCTTTAGATTTGCAACATACCATATAGTAGGTTTAAAAACGATTTACATTTGTTATATACTTTGCCTGTTGTTGGTGGAAAAGTGACTTTAAGAGATAAAGTTGAAATCTATAACGTAAAGTATGCACATAAGTAACGAGTTGGAACCATGAATTAAATAAAACATGCAAATAAGTCAGTTATTCAAACCATACACAACGAATGCAAATTAGTCACGTATTGGAACCATAAGTTGTATTAAAGTCGTATTCGATTTTTAGCGAAGTTAAATAGCTTTAAATAAAGCGTTGTAAAGTCAGTTAAATGTACTGTTAAAATAGAATGCAAAACACGATACAACATTTACCACAGTACCTGCGTTACCTACCATGTACGAGTGATCAACGCTATCTACCTAGTAAGAGTGGCCAACGTTACTTAACATGTAAGAGTGGCCAACGTTACTTACCAGGTAAGAGTGGCCAACGTTACTTACCAGGTAAGAGTGGCCAACGTTACTTACCATGTAAGAGTGGCCAATGTTACTTACCAGGTAAGAGTGGCCAACGTTACTTACCATGTAAGAGTGACCAACGTTACTTACCATGTAAGAGTGGCCAACGTTACTTACCAGGGTGGCCAACGTTACTTACCATGTAAGAGTGACCAACGTTACTTACCATGTAAGAGTGGCCAACGTTACTTACCAGGTAAGAGTGCAAACGTTACTTACCATGTAAGAGTGACCAACGTTACTTATCATGTAAGAGTGTCCAACGTTACTTACCAGGTAAGAGTGGCCAACGTTACTTACCATGTATGAGTGACCAGCGTTACTTACCAGGTAAGAGTGGCCAACGTTACTTACCATGTAAGAGTGGCCAACGTTACTTATCATGTAAGAGTGGCCAACGTTACTTACCATGTAAGAGTGGCCAACGTAACTTGCCATGTAAGAGTGGCCAACGTTACTGAACAGGTAAGAGTGACCAACGTTAGTGGCCAACGTTACTTAAAATGTAAGAGTGGACAACGTTACTAACTATGTAAGAGTGGCCAACGTTACTTACCATGTAAGAGTGACCAACGTTACTTACCATGTAAGAGTGGCCAACGTTACTAACTATGTAAGAGTGGGCAACGTTACTTACCATGTAAGAGTGGCCAACGTTACTTACCATGTAAGAGTGACCAGCGTTACTTACCATGTAAGCGTGACCAGCGTTACTTACCATGTAAGCGTGACCAACGTTATTTACTAGGTAAGAGTGACCAACGTTACTTACCATGTAAGAGTGGCCAACGTTACTAACCATGTAAGAGTGACCAACGTTACTTACCATGTAAGAGAGTCCAACGTTACTTACCATGTAAGAGTGGCCAACGTTACTAACTATGTAAGAGTGACTAACGTTACTTACCATGTAAGAATGGCCAACGTTAATTACCATGTAAGAGTGGCCAACGTTACTTACCATTTAAGAATGGTCAATGTTATTTACCATGTAAGAGTGGCCAACGTTACTTACCATTTACCATGTAAAAGTGGCCAACGTTACTTACCATGTAAGAGTGGCCAACGTTACTTACCATGTAGGAGTGACCAACGTTACTTACTATGTAAGAGTGGCCAACGTTACTAACTATGTAAGAGTGGCCAACGTTACTTAACATGTAAGAGTGGCCAACGTTACTTACCATGTAAGAGTTGCCAACGTTACTTACCATGTAAGAGTGGCCAACGTTACTAAATATGTAAGAGTGACACGTTACTTACCATGTAAGAGTGGCCAACGTTACTAACCATGTAAGAGTGACCAACGTTACTTACCATGTAAGAGTGGCCAACGTTACTTACCATTTAAGAATGGCCAACGTTACTTACCATGCAAGAGTGGCCAACGTTACTTACCATTTACCATGTAAAAGTGGCCAACGTTTCTTACCATGTAAGAGTGGCCAACGTTACTTACCATGTAGGAGTGACCAACGTACTTACTATGTAAGAGTGGCCAACGTTACTAACTATGTAAGAGTGGCCAACGTTACTTAACATGTAAGAGTGACTAAAGTTACTTACCATGTAAGAGTGGCCAACGTTACTAACTATGTAAGAGTTGCCAACGTACCATGTAAGAGTGGCCAACGTTACTTACCATGTAAGAGTGGCCAACGTTACTAACCATGTAAGAGTGACCAACGTTACTTACCATGTAAGAGTGGCCAACGTTACTTACCATGTAAGAGTGACCAACGTTACTAACTATGTAAGAGTGGTCAGCGTTACTAACTATGTAAGAGAGGCCAACGTACCATGTAAGAGTGGCCAACGTTACTTACCATGTAAGAGTGGCCAACGTTATTAACCATGTAAGAGTGGCCAACGTTACTTACCATGTAAGAGTGGCCAACGTTACTTACCATGTAAGAGTGGCCAACGTTACTAACTATGCAAGAGTGACCAACGCTTCTTACAAGGTAAGAGTGGCCAACGTTACTAACTATGTAAGAGTGACCAACGTTACTTACCGTGTAAGAGTGGCCAACGTTACTTACCATGTAAGAGTGACCAACGTTACTTACCATGTAAGAGTGGCCAACGTTACTAACTATGTAAGAGTGACCAACGTTTCTTACCAGGTAAGAGTGGCCAACGTTACTTACCATGTAAGAGAGGCCAACGTTACTTACCATGTAAGAGTGACCAACGTTTCTTACCATGTAAGAGTGA
This sequence comes from Cyrtodaria siliqua, assembly GCA_037043455.1. Taxonomy (NCBI): domain Eukaryota; kingdom Metazoa; phylum Mollusca; class Bivalvia; order Adapedonta; family Hiatellidae; genus Cyrtodaria; species Cyrtodaria siliqua. The sequence goes on along the minus strand of JAWPHD010008985.1, from coordinate 99,407 downwards.
CCAACGTTTCTTACCATGTAAGAGTGGCCAACGTTACTTACCATGTAAGAGAGGCCAACGTTACTTACCATGTAAGACTGGCCAACGTTACTAACCATGTAAGAGTGACCGACGTTACTTACCATGTAAGAGGGACCAACGTTACTTACCAGGTAAGAGTGACCAAAGTGACATAACAGGTAAGAGTGACCGACGTTACTTACCATGTAAGAGTGACCGACGTTACTTACCATGTAAGGGTGACCAACGTTACTTACCAGGTAAGAGTGACCAACGTTACAAACTATGTAATAGTGACCAACGTTACTTAACAGGTAAGAGTGACCGACGTTACTTACCATGTAAGAGTGACCGTTGTTACTTACCATGTAAGAATGACCAACGTTATTTACCAGGTAAGAGTGACCAACGTTACAAACCATGTTAGAGTGACCAACGTTACTAATCATGTAAGAGTGACCAACGTTACTTACCAGGTAATAGTGACCAAAGTTGCATATAATGTAAGAGTGACCAACGTTACTTAACAGGTAAGAGTGACCAACGTTACTTACCAGGTAATAGTGACCAAAGTTGCATATAATGTAAGAGTGGCCAACGTTACTTAACAGGTAAGAGTGACCGAACGTTACTTAACATGTAAGAGTGACCAAAGTTACTTACCTTGTAAGAGTGACCAAAGTTACATATCATGTAAGAGTGGCCAACGTTGCTTAACAGGTAAGAGTGACCGAACGTAACTTAACATGTAAGAGTGACCAACGTTATTTAACAGGTAAGAGTGACCGACGTTACTTACTATGTAAGAATGACCGACGTTACTTACCATGTAAGAGTGGCCAACGTTACTTAACAGGTAAGAGTAACCAACGTTACTTAACAGGTAAGAGTGACCAACGTTACTTAACAGGTAAGAGTGACCAACGTTACTTAAAAGGTAAGAGTGATCAACGTTACTTAACAGGTAAGAGTGACCAACGTTACTTAACAGGTAAGAGTAACCAACGTTACTTAAAAGGTAAGAGTAACCAACGTTACTTAACAGGTAAGAGTAACCAACGTTACTTAACAGGTACGAGTGACCAATGTTAGGTAATAGGTAAGAGTGACCAACGTTACTTACTATAGACGAAACTTATCAACGATACCTAACATGTAAGAGTGAACATTGGCACTTACCGTAAGAGTGACTAACGGCACTTACCTTCTGATTCGTTCAATATCCGGATCGGTAGTGAGAGTAGGTTGCTTGCCCGACGATTTGTAATCTTCTGGCGAAATAAACACCTGCAATCCAAAAATATTTGACATCTGAATGTCAACCAGGGGATATATTTCGAAAGTGGGATTCCGGATACCTATATTTTCTAATTAACCAGAACAACAAGCCGATGAGCCGTTAACAATTCAGTTTATAATAAATTCAGCCAAATCAAATAACTCTTAACCGTACTTACTAAAATCTGACACTAGCTAAGGGTCAAAACATATTAGTTTCGCAGAAAATGACCCAGTGTTTACAATGAGGTAATTTTACAAACAAAGGTGCGCTTTCCTACGTTTTTCAACTGGATTGAATTGCGTTGTATAGTCGCACCAACAGCTGAGGTCATATGCCCACTTTTCAATGGTGGGGGAAGACCCCAGGTGCCCCACCGGGCAATTTTCGTGCTCAAGCAGGCGTCTGGGTAGAACCACTAACGTTCCGCAAGTCAATTGGATAGCTTCCTTACATAAAGATTCTTAGGCCCATGAGGGATCGAACCCACAACGGCGAGGGACAAGTGATTTCAAGTCAGAGACTATAACCACTCGTTCACGGACGCCCTAGGTTATTCAAGATCTGTGGTTAGACCTGAATTATTGCAAACACCATAGTTTGATTGAAACCACATTGTTTATCATGAACTGGACCATTTTTAAAAGTTAAGATTCTTCTAATAAGAAAAAAGCACGATATACAATTTAAATAATTTGGGACGGTAGATAAACAGTACCTGAACTTTTTCATGAGTTGCTCAGTGCAGTAACTACTATCCAGATATCCAATACCAACATACATTTAGTTATTGCACAGCTGTCCTATAACTGAGACTGCATCCCTTTTATTATTATTTAAGCTAATCTTCTTAAAATGTAAGTTACGACTGAACGCAGTGGAAAATGCATCAAACGATGAACAACGTAAGAGTAACTAAGGCATGGTTCCCAAATGTCAATGTATCCTTCCCTCTCTGGAGTGGGTCTATAAGCTAAGATATTGTGTTAAAGACCTTTAAACGACGATTCAATTAAATTACTAGCTAAATTACCTAGCTAACTATCAGGTGCGGATCTACGAGTTTAGGTTAGGGCGGGGCGAAAAATAGAGCGACAAGCAAGGTTTGGTTTCCTACAAGACATTTTGGTAAAATCTGTTGCATTTTAAGAATCCGTTCATTTCGTTACATCCAAAGATGAACAACGACTGATCCGGCGACCCCTCTCCCCAACCCCGCCCCCTCGCCAACCACCAAACACACACTAAAATCCTAACAGTTTATCGATAACAATAGCGCTAGTGATCAACTGACTGGATTAGCCAGGTGTTAAAGCGTAATGATTGTCAACCCGAAAGTCATGGGTTCGAAACTCGCAAAGGCTATACTTTTTCAGTGACTATAGTAGCTTTAAACCACGGTGTCGGTATGTCTAATGAAATCTGCGCCATCGGTCAAATAAACATCTAACACAATATATTACTTTATTTTGACATTATAATGTTCATATGTCGACTTATATACTAAACAGGCACGCCCCAGTAAAATACACTTACCTTTCTGGGGACCCTGTACCTTGCCGTCCAAAAACTCATGAAAATCGTCTTTAGCAGCACGACACCCGCGTAAAAGGCAAACTTAGAAAATACTTCATTGTCCATAGAAAGTTGCGCAGACGACATTTTAACGGATTAAATGTTAAACGTTATTAACACTGCAATAGATTCGGTTGCACTGTTCTTTATGGATATATGACTGCTTTTTAAATCATCTGCTTGGACGATACGTTCCAGTTCTTTCGTACAAAACTCCATCTGAGGTAACTGAAACAAATGTATTGCTTTGAATCATTATTGGTTGTTCTAGTTCTACAATGCAAGGGCCACCACACAAATATAATCTAGTTACCCGTGTAGGTAGTCTAGCGAGTGTTAATTCATTGATCAAATACATATTATCTGACATTATCGCGGTTTAGATTTTAACTTTTAAAGTGGAACACATGATTATCTTAAAGTTGTTCAACGTGTTTGTTACCTTGCGACCTTAATGTCAATAAGCATCTGAACCTACCCCTCCACTTACCCTCTTCGGCTGTTTGTTAATGCCAGGTGTTTGTGTTCACCGTGAAAAGAAGACTCCGTGATCGAGGGGTTAACGAATCTGTTGCGTTATAAACCTTCTCTCCTCTCACCACTGCGGGTTCGAATCAAACTAGGATCTCGATTTGTAAGTGAGGAGTGTCGATTCTTACGGATGACGGGAGGAGTACAGTACTGGTTCTTCACAGGAAAAGAGGGTGGTCTGTCTCCGTCATATATAACCTTACCTGTGTTGAAAATGACGTAAAACACCAAACAAACAAACATATTGTACTCAATGTGACTGCTACCTGTGACCTTCATGCCAATATCCATGTGATACCTCCTCCCTCTGGGCCACATGATTATGTTCACCGTGACTGTTACCTGTGACGTTAATGTCAACAGTCATTTGATACCTTCTCCCTCAGGGCCCCCTAAAAATTCAGGATCATACATGTATGTCCATGTTACTGTAGATAAAATATCAAACAATTTAGATGCACGCCCTCAGTCATTTGATACTTCCTCCCTCAGGGCCTCGAGATTATTTCACCGTGACTGTTACTTGTGACCTTAATGTCAATAGCCATCTGATACCTCCTCCCTCTGGGCCTCATGATTATGTTTACCGTGACTGTTACCTGTGACATTAATGTATATAGCCATCTGATACCTCCTCCCTCTTGGCCTTATGATTATGTTCACCGTGACTGTTATCTATGACCTTAATGCCGATAGCCATTTGATACCTCCTCCCTCTGGGCCTCATAATTGTGTTTACCTTGACTGTTACCTGTGACCTTACTGTCAATAGCCATATGATACCGCCTCCCCCTGGGCCTCATGATTATGTTCACCTTGATTGTTTATTGTGGCCTTAATGTCAATAGCCATCTGATACCTCCTCCCGCTGGGCCTCATGATTACGTTTACCGTGACTGTTACCTGTGACATTAATGTCCATAGCCATCTGATACCTCCTCCCTCTGGGCCTCATGATTACGTTTACCGTGACTGTTACCTGTGATATTAATGTCCATAGCCATCTGATACCTCCTCCCTCTTGGCCTCATGATTATGTTTACCGTGACTGTTACCTGTGACATTAATGTCAATAGCCATTTGATACCTCCTCCCTCTTGGCCTCATGATTATGTTTACCGTGACTGTTACCTGTGACATTAATGTCCATAGCCATTTGATACCTCCTCCCTCTGGGCCTGATGGTTATGTTCACCGTGACTGTTACCTGTGAAATTAATGTATATAGCCATCTGATACCTACTCCCCCTGGGCCGCATGATTATGTTCACCGTGACTGTTACCTGTGACATTAATGTCCATAGACATCTGATACCTCCTCCCTCTGGGCCGCATGATTATGTTCACCGTGACTGTTACCTGTGAAATTAATGTCTATAGCCACCTGATACCTCCTCCTGGTTATGTTCACCGTGACTGTTACCTGCGAAATTAATGTATATAGCCATCTGATACCTACTCCCCCTGGGCCGCATGATTATGTTCACCGTGACTGTTACCTGTGACATTAATGTCAATAGACATCTGATACCTCCTCCCTCTGGGCCGCATTATTATGTTCACCGTGACTGTTACCTGTGAAATTAATGTCAATAGACATCTGATACCTCCTCCCTCTGGGCCGCATTATTATGTTCACCGTGACTGTTACCTGTGAAATTAATGTCAATAGACATCTGATACCTCCTCCCTCTGGGCCGCATTATTATGTTCACCGTGACTGTTACCTGTGAAATTAATGTCAATAGACATCTGATACCTCCTCCCTCTGGGCCGCATTATTATGTTCACCGTTACTGTTACCTGTGACCTTAATGTCAATAGCCATTTGATCCCCTTCCCTTCCCCTCTCTAGGCCTCTTGTTCATGTCTTGATTGTGTTCACCTTGACTGTTACCACCTTAATGTTAATAGGCATCTGATCCCATCCTTTCCCCTCTCTGGGCCTGTTGTAAATGTCATGTTTGTTTTTAATTTGACTTATGTTACCTGTTACCTGAATGTTAATAGGCATCTGAGAACTCCTCCTCCCCCTTTCTGCCTCGTGTTAATGCCATGATTGTATTCACCGTGACTGTAATGTTAATATTGATAGGCATTTGGCTCCCCTCTCCCTCTGAGCCTGTTGTAAATGCCATGTTTGTGTTCATCGTGACTGTTACCTGGGGCATTAATGTTAGTAAGCATCTGACCCCTCTTCCCTTCTGCGTAGTGTTTGCTTTTCTTGTGAGGTGAATCTATTGATCATGTACATATTATCTGACATTATCGCGGTTTAGATTTTAACTTTTAAAGGGGAACATATGATTATATTAAAATGTTTATGAAATGTTCAATGTGACTGTTACTTTGAGACCTTAATGTCGATAGGCATCAGGCTCCCTCCCCTTCTGGGCCTCTTGTTAATTAATGTCATTATTGTGTTCACCGTGACTGTTACCATCAATAGGCATCTTATCCCACTATGCCTTGTTAATGCCGTGTTTGTGTTCATGTGTTACATGTGAGCTAAACATCATACACGCTCGTTAGAAGTTTCATGAATTGATATTAAAATATGCAGATCTTTAAATCGTACAGTAACCATTTTCGAAGTGAGCAATGTCAAAGCTACGGTGTCCGGCTGGGGCCAGATACAATGTCGCAGTGTCGTGGGCGACATAATTGTCGCGATGTCGTATCGCAATGTCGAGTTGTCGTATCGCGATGTCGCACTGTCGTATCGCGATGTCGATATGTCGCGTTGTCGGGCGTCGCATTGTCGCCCAAGACAATGCGACATTGTATCTGGCCCCAACCTTACAAAGCACAGTTAGGATATATCACACACACGTAGCGTCATGAACAAAAACATCGTGACAACTCGACCAATCCAGTCATTCTTCGGGATCACGCCTCGTGTGTATATCGATGCTTCGGTATGTTCAAAATATTGACACTTTATTAGCCGAAAGGCAACGGCATAGAAAATAGTGCACTGTTGCTTAACTGTTGCTATGTAAACACTTGTAGCCATACGTGTTGATGTATGATTTGCGTTACATGTTTGTTATTTACGATGCAGATGAAGGTTTTATCATTGCTTTCATGTAAATAAACTATAGATGGAGCAATCGGCTAAATGACATTGCTAAACTTTGAAGATGACTTTGCTTTTAAATGCAAATTCGTTTTGATGGGAATCTGACATGCTAGTATGACGTAACCAAATTGGTGACCTTAGATATACATTCCAGTAATGCTTCTAAGAAGTGTATGAAATGTTGCGAGTGGAACAAAGATCAAATTAAGCTTGAGATACTCTTCTCCCGAAATCATTTCAATACCAATTTAGGAGCTATGACCTTGACCTTTAATTTAATTATATAAATCAGTAAGCATCTTACCACAACCCCTCCCACCCTATATGGCCTCTGGTGAAGGCCCCTTACTCACGCATCACCACTCATGGATCAGATTTACCTAATTAAGTTTAAACAACATAGGTCTTGTAGAAACATTTATGTTGATACAAGAGGAAATATATGTACTACTAAAATAATTCCATAATGTGTCATATAATATACTTGATGGTTACCTGCACTAGCTTTTCAATATACAGCATGTACAGTAACCTTTACTTGTCAACAAAATGCTTTTCAAATCATATAGTATCCTATTGTCTCTTCAAATGTTTCTCAAACATGTGTTTGTCAAAAAAATAGGAAAGAGTTTTCACGATACCATAACAAATAAAAGAGATATAATATTTAAAAAAAAAATGGAAAAAGAAACATAAATGGAGACCATCCGCATTTAGTTCGTCGATATAATGATGAAGTTTCCCTCTTTGTTTATTTATTAATTTATTGTCTTTCTGTCGTTCTGTATATCTTAGATAGAAGGTGCGTCAGTATCAGCAAATCAGAAACGCTACCAGAATCTCGGTAAAATAGGCGCCGCGTCAAACCTTTTTTTAGAAGAACAGTTCTAGACGTTGTTTTGAAAACAAAGAAAGCGTCGCAGATGATCTAGACTAACGAGTTATTTCCTCTGTTTTATACGGTTAGATCCACGTTCTTTCTTCGAAAGCAGCCCGAGAACTTCTAAGGATATTAAAGCCTCTCCGTGGCCGAATGGTTAACGACGTTGCGTTGTAAACCTTCGCCTCTCACCGCTGCGGGTTCGAATCCCACTGGGAGCTCGTCTTTTAAGTGAGGAAGTGTCAATTCTTACGGATGACGGGATGTGTACAATACTGGTTCTACCTAGGAAAAGAGGGTGGTCTGCCTCCACCACTTTCACTATTTGATGCATGCCAGACAGACCTACACTTTCAGAGACATGTCAGACCAACAAGTACACCAAACTTACGATATCACTCATATTTATAAGACAAAGTATCAGATTCTGACCTAGAACATACCAGTGAGATGCAGACCTATATGTACACAATAGTAGTCTTGTAAGTGAGGAAGTGTCGATTTTTACGGATGGCGGGAGGTGTACAATACTGGTTCTACCAAGGAAAAGAGGGTGGTCTGCCTCCACCACAAAAAAAATCGACCGTCATATATAACCTTGCATGTGTTGAAAATGACGTAAAACAACATACAAAAAACAAATTAACTACCAAATAAAATGGAGCGTTCAAATAAAAGATGAATTCAACGCAGAAGGCATACATTGAGACGGCCATCATGGATTGATTTAGTTTAATAATATTGTATTGCAGATATTTTATAAAATAGGTGTTAAACATCACAATATTGCTAGAACATAATTATACAAATGCATTGAACTACAAGTTATTACAACACTAGTTACAGTTCTCTCCATTGGAATGATGTCGTCAAGTCATTTATCGATGTTTGGCATATTGATAAACATCTTAAAGCAAAAAAAACTTCTGCAAAAGAAAGTAAAATCATAAAATTAGAATTGTTACGTTATGTAGTCTAATTTTTAATACAATCGCTTACTTTATTTGCTTTAAACGATAATTTTCAACATGACATAATTATATGATAAAGAGGGTCCAAAATGACCACCTCCATCTAAGTTACTTTGCAATTTCTCCAAAGGCTCATTCTTCTGTATGTGTATGGTATTTGGATAATTCTTTCACATATTTACGATTGTTTTACATTCCTTTTGAAGAGATAAAGCAACATCAGGTGCACGCACATTCTTTATAGCTGTCCATATATATTGTCCGACTTTTTTAAAAAATATATTTATAAAAGGATGACTCCGAGTTCGTTTTCCTGAATATTATGGAGTTTTAGGAGTGCATTTTGCTATTCAAGTCATGACAAATTCTAAAACGTGGCTGCTGTTAATACCGCTATAGCCATTGATACATTCACTGCGAATCCAGCAAAGAATGCTACAGTACGTGTTGGCGGAGGAAGAGCCATCATATATGCCACTGTGTGCAGCAGACGAAAACTTGCAAATATCCGGAAGTGAAGAGTTGCGTAGTAAACAGCTGGGCCAGTCAGCACATACAGTAGGCCAATGAGAACGAACGGCAGCACATTTTCAAGGTCATTTTGGTGGCATCTGAAACAATAACATTGAACACATTAAAAGAATAGTTAAATATGTGACACAGTTTTGTTAAATGAGAAAAACGGTCCTATAGAAACCACAGCACTCAAATGCAATGGCATCATAGGTCCCCGCTGTATCATAAACAGGGAGCAAATTAAGTATACAATGAACAGGACAATACAGAAAACAAATGTGATGAAGACAGGGTTACCGACTTGGAATGATCAGTAGGCATTATGACCTAAGTCATGGATGAAGGAAATGTTCAAATATGTACAATGGTCTCTTTATTACCTACCTAGTTTAGTGAGTTACAAGCATTGTCTGCTAAGACACATTGGGTGCATGCGCAGTATCTCCGCCGTTCTGTTAAGACACATTGGCGTGCGCAGTAGCTCCGCTGTTCTGTTAAGACACATTTGGCGCTTGCGCATTAGCTCCGCCGTTCTGTTATGACACACTGACGTGCGCAGTAGCTCCGCCGTTCTGTTAAAACGCATTAGTCGCGTGCGCAGTAGCTCCGCCGTTCCGTTAAGACGCATTGGAATTGAATTGAATTGAATGTTGTTTAACGGCTCATCAACACAGTATAGGTTATTTAGAGCCGCCCCAGAGAGAGGGGAAGGATACATAGGAATCCGGGAACCTGCCCTACTCTTATTATCGAATAGATTCCTATGGTTCTTTAACGTGCTCGGAGGATAGACCGATACACGGGACCGCCCGGTTTACGTCCCCATCCGACGGACGAGGCTAAGGTAATGTGTCTTGCCCAAGGACACACCGACGGAATTCAGTGGCACCACGGAGGATTGAACCCGGGGCCTCCGGTTACAAATCCGCCGCGCTACCGACTGCGCCACGCCAGCCCCACAAGACGCATTGGATGCGTGTGCAGTAACTCCGCTGTTCTGTTAAGACTCACTGGACAAGACTCACTGGACGCGTGCGCAGTAGCTCCGCCGTTCTGGTAAGACTCATTGTATGCGTGCGCAGTAGCTCCGCCGTTCTGTTAAGACTCACTGGACGCGTGTGCAGTAGCTCCGCCGGTCTGTTAAGACACATTGGATGCATGCGCAGTAGCTCCACCGTTATGTTAAGACACATTGGGTGCGTGCGCAGTAGCTCCGCCGTTCTGTTAAGACACATTGGATACATGCGCAGTAGCTCCACCGTTCTGTTAAGACACAGTGGGTGCGTGCGCAGTAGCTTCGCCGTTCTGTTATGACACATTGGATGCGTGCGCAGTAGCTAAAAGAATTTTTATTGAAATTAGAGGCTATTTTTTCAGCAGAAAGTATTACGTAAATGTAAATAGGTGATATTCAAACATTCAGAACTTCTTATATTTATTAGCTAAAAGAAGATATTAATATGTAATAGATAGGGTATGGTCTCATCGAGTTGTAATAGATAGGGTATGGTCTCATCGAGTTGTAATAGATAGGGTATGGTCTCATCGAGTTGTAATAGATAGGGTATGGTCTCATCGAGTTGTAATAGATAGGGTATGGTCTCATCGAGTTGTAATAGATAGGGTATGGTCTCATCGAGTTGTAATAGATAGGGTATGGTCTCATCGAGTTGTAATAGATAGGGTATGGCCTCATCGAGTTGTAATAGATAGGGTATGGTCTCATCGAGTTGTAATAGATAGGGTATGGCCTCATCGAGTTGTAATAGATAGGGTATGGCCTCATCGAGTTGTAATAGATAGGGTATGGTCTCATCGAGTTGTAATAGATAGGGTATGGTCTCATCGAGTTGTAATAGATAGGGTATGGTCTCATCGAGTTGTAATAGATAGGGTATGGCCTCATCGAGTTGTAATAGATAGGGTATGGTCTCATCGAGTTGTAATAGATAGGGTATGGTCTCATCGAGTTGTAATAGATAGGGTATGGTCTCATCGAGTTGTAATAGATAGGGTATGGTCTCATCGAGTTGGTTGATTTTAACATCGAGATGGACGTAGCACACAAATACATCATAGAACACATCAGACGGAAAAATAAATAAATGTTAAATCGATAGATAAACTTTAACTTTCATCATCGATCTGAAAAATATACCCAAATGTTCATTCTCGCCATGCACCAAGGGACATAACTCGTATTATGCTTCAACCAATTCACCGTGATTAACGGCTCATAAGGCGGCGTCACCAGAAGACACAGGTGAACTGTTTATGACAGAAATTATTATTTTTTCTTTTCATGTTTAAACCCGTTTTTTTTCACAAGCCATAGAGTGCACCGAAGGAAGCAAAGTAAATGGGTTGTGTGCATTCAAGTGTGCAGATTAGTTGTAGATTCTTTATATTTAAACGCTGTGCAGCAGTCTGTCGCAAATCAATACATATGAAAACACATTATAGATTGACGAATATCCGGTATAATACACATATGGAAGAATCTTCCTCAAATCGAAATCGACTGAAAAAAACAATAATTTCACGAAATGTAACTCTTGGTGATAGTTTAGTACTGATTTATCTCCCGCAGATATCGATAAAGCCGCCTCGGGCGTTATGTAATTTAGCGTGTCGGCAGTCACACTTGCACACTTTATGGGGGCCATAAAACATCGGGAATCATTATGTATCTATAGTGACCATATGGAGTGAAACTATAAATGCACTTTAGTAAATTTAAGCAAAAGACATTTTTAAAAAATCAGTTTAATATTTACATGAAATACGTTATTATAAACAAGCTTTTAATAAGCTATAACTGAGAATAGTTTTTTTTTAAGTGTATTTTTATGGAAATGGCATTTATTATAATAGTGAGAAATTCTATAAAAAGCTGTTTAAAAGTTAAAAATACCATCATCTTTGATATAGCAAAAGTTTCGTTCTGACTCCTGTTTTGCCTAAAATGGAAATACCATCATCGGACAGAGAAATACATGTGTAATGCGTTTTTGCATGAATTAAACATTTATGCATACAACTCTTCATGATATATATTTCTCCGCGTCGTCTGCTTAATGTGATTATCGCAAACAACAACAACAATTAATAATTTAAAACAAAATGCTATCTTTGCTTGTAAAACAGACCATCTATAACTAGTGTCATTAACAAAAAAACTATATCAAAATAAAGATTAGTGTTTCACCTATTAAGAACAGTTTGCACCTAAGGCGATATATTTACAATTTATTTTAAGAATTTTATATAGAACATATAAGGACACTAGATGGTGTATTTAAACCCGAAAACAGACCAAGATCCTTTTAACATAAAAATATGAACTTATATCAAAATATAGATAATAAATTGTATTTTAAGAAACCGTTTGCACCCAAGCGATCATATTTATTTCTAATATTAAACAATAATGATATTTCCCCCTATACGCTCCATGTAAAAATCTGGCGACTCATCGATAGATAACCCGTTTGAGAAAGAATATATCGCACTGGTGGTTGAATAGCAAGTGTAAGAATATATCGCACTGGTGGTTGAATAGCAAGTGTAAGTTACACTTGCTATTCAACCACCAGTGTGATATATTCTTTCCGTTTCAGTGGTGTTTTTATCTGTAGTTAATAAAACATAATGTATTTATAGAAATATGACAGTATAGGGAAAGTATGTAAGTTCCCATCTCGGTATATTCTTAATGACTTGTGGTATACGTCAAGGTGTTCACTTTTCAATATCCGGATTTAAATTGTTAGATAATAACAACTAACGATAGTTGATTGGTTAACGCCGGATTCGGGCAATTTAGAACAGTTTCTGCATCCTTTTCGTATGCCGGACGCTCGGCAAATTACGAGTTTATTGCGGGTCTCATTTATTGACTATTGCGGGTCTAATTTATGGACAAATTTATTGCTGTCCTAATTTGTGGCCTATTGCGGGTCCAATTTTTGGACTATTGTGAGTTAAATAGATGGACACATTTATTGCTGGTCTAATTTGTGGCATGTTGCTGGTCTAATTTGTGGCGTATTGCGGGTCTAATTTATGAACTATTGTTGGTTTAATTTAGAGACACATTTATTGCTAGTATAGCTTGTGGTCTATTGCTGGTCTAATTTGTGGAGTATTGCTGGTCTAATGTGTGGCTAGTGCTGGTCTAAGTTGTGGCGTATTGCGGGTCTAATTTATGGACAAGTGTACTTCTGATCTAATTTGTGGCCTATTGTGGGTCTAATTTATGGACAAATGTATTGCTGGTCTAATTTGTAACCTATTGCCGGTCCAATTTGTAACCTATTGCAGGTCTAATTTATGGACTATTGTGGGTTTAATATATGGACAACTGTATTGCAGGTCTAATATATTTACTATTGCTGGTCTAACGTATGGACTATTGTGGGTCTAATCTATGGACTATTGTGGGTCTAATATATGAACTAGTCCGAACAGAAGGTTGATAACACCCAATAATTACCGTCTAACTCGTTCGATATCCGGGTCTGTAGTTACCGCAGTTTGTTTGTCGGCCAGAGCGTAGTCTTCTGGAGAAATAAACACCTGCAATGAATGTCAAAATGTATTTTTAAAAAATGCTTGCAAATGTTTGAGTTACCACTGTTCCCAGTAAATAGCATGAAATATAACTATAGGTGGGCGAGAATGGTGAGCGAATGATACGTTTTTATTTGCAGACAGGCAGACTACATCTAAAGGAGTATGTCCCCTTTTGTGGAATCCCATTGAAAGTGCATTAACAAAAAAACAGGACTCAAATAATCCTTAATATGTTTACATGTGACTGCCAGTTTAATATGCTCACACTTTTACATAGACAGTGCTTTACTTGAATAATAAAAAAACAAACTTGATAAAAGTAAGTAGTATAGATCCATACTCGCCTTATGTCATATTCAAGGTCATGTGTTTATTGACGTATAATCAAGTATGTATTTAAAGGGTAGCGCTGCCTAGATAAATATGTAAACATACTAAACTGGAAGTTTCATGTAAAAATATTCAAGATTATTTGAGTTCTATATCTTCTTTATTTTTCAGATGCAATCTCAATGGAATTACAAAAGAAGGGACATACTTCTTAATCAATGCAGCTAGATGTTGGCCACAAGTCGATCAATCGATTGATGAATTTTTCAAAATTTGAATTTAAAATGGCCATGAGGTTTAATTACAATAAATCAGCCGGATGTGCTCGCCTAAAGTAGTTCTGTATTAAAGAGTGCTAATCTTTGTTTTCTTTAAAAAAAAAACTTAATTTAGTGCAATTTCCTGTTATATTTTGGCTGTTACAGTATTCTGGACATGTTGTTGATATTTGAAAAGGGAGCTCATTATGATTTTGAAAGTTTTTGATATAAATTTCAAAAGTGAAAGTAGACAGGGTACGAAATTGCAAGGGGTAAAAATAGTTTGACCTTCGACCCGGTGTTAGTATAGATGAAATGTTTCTCAGAAGGTATTAAACCCCTATTTCCTTGTTGATGTTTAATAGCAGACATGTTTATTTGCATGATAAAGTAAGTTTCCCGGAATTCTAATCAGGTTTGAGTTTTTAACAGGTTGTCAACATTCTAACTTTACTATGGAAGGGGCATGGAGACTCATTTACGCTATTATCATTCTCGCCCTCGATCGATACTAGTATCATCTCTCGTGTTTGGCGCTTGTAATTATGGGGGGAAAAATAGTCCGGTCAGGTGATTTGCATAATATAGCTAGGGACCAAAACCGTTTTTAGGTCCCCATAACTTCTAAACTACTTAACCGATTTCAATATTGTACCACTCATTTTTAGTAAAACAATTTCCAATCCAATGATATAACTTGTATAGCAACTTTCTGAAATAAAAGTAGTTTTTGTAAAAAAATGACCAACTGACATTTTTCACTGAAAATGACAACAATTCGTAAATACTTGACCAGTTTTAAAATGTATAGCTCATTTTGTAAGTTAGACCATATACAGTCTTGATATATAATAAACAGTTATTTTCTAAACAAATAAAACAATTATCGTGTTTTGATATTGAAAAAAAAGTAGTTCCAGTAGTGAAAAAATAAAACTCTATGAAATACCACTTTTATTTCATTACTAAAATGCACTATTTCACTGCTATGTATAAAAAAAGAATAAATTACAATGTCAGCAATATATAGAATTATAAGTGACAATTTCTTAAGAAAGGAGCATTTAACAAATGTTTGTATAAAATCAATGAAATGTAATTTGGCCCGGTTAACACCAAACACTACATATTTCCCCCAAATATACACAAATTTAACTCTAAAGCTACCAAATCTACTTTACATGGTTGGACAATGATGTGTATGTGTGAATATGTATTTAAAAATGCACTTACTTTCCTTGGTATCCTGTACCTTGCCGTCCAAACACTCATGAAAATCGTCTTTAGCAGCACGACAGCCGCGTAAAAGGCAAACTTAGAAAACACTTCATTGTCCATAGAAAGTTGCGCAGACGTCATTTTACACAGTTTAACTGTAGGCAGGCAATGTATAAATAACCAATATTTCATTTATATACGGATATAACACACCTATACAACATGCTCCATAAAACAATCCCCCTAGGCACAGATCTAAATAACATTTATTACAGGCCTGCCAAAACTTGTTAACACAAACTCCTGAGATTTTTAAAATGTAAGATTTAAAACCCGCGAAGAACATATTAAATGTAAATTTGGAGCGCGCAACTTGATTTTTTTAAAGCGCAAATTTAAATTATTTATGCAATTATTACAAGTCGATGCATTGTTTGATAGTTATAGAAATTAATCAATTAGCATAGTAATTCGATTAGAAAGACTTGGTTTAGTTTCTACCACAACTATTGTTTATGAAAGTGCACTTACTTTTCTACACAGATGCGTGCTAAATGCAAATACAAATTATAATCATCGCACACAGTAGCAGCTGAAATAGTGGTACCAAACACAGGGAGTTGCTAGTTCCTCACACTTGCTATATCAGTTAGGTTGACCAATTAAAGAAATCACAGATATTGCTGCATTACGCATGTCGTTATGTCACTGAAGGAACTACTTAATTTACACGGATGACACCCACTGATTCGACACTTGTATATATACCTCTGACTAGGGAGCGCAACAGGACCAATTCGGGAAATAGCTGATAAACTGTAAAAGTATAGCTGTTAAATCATAAACATTTTGTTTTACTGGAAAATCCGGAGATTGTACACTTAAATCCGGAGATCCGGAGAGCGACTGAAAAATCTGAAGAATACATATTTTATCCGGAGATTTGGCAGGCCTGTTATTAATATGTCTGTGCCCCAGGACAAGATTTGTGTTGCCGATAACATGTTTTCCATTTACTCTATGTGAGTTCTCACTTTCCCAACTTTCATATATAGAAAAGGAAAAATATATAGGTTGTAAAAAGTGTCAGAATCTATTGTTATGAATTAACAATACAATTAATTGGCGATAATTGCTTCAATGGTATGTGGTATGCTATTCGGCAAAAAAAAACGTAGAAGCAAAAGATAGTAATATATCTTTATACATTTGTTTATTTATTTATTTCGTGAAAAAAATAATAATTGAAAAGTAATTTCATGATCTACATACACACAAGATAGTGTATCAATGTAATAACATACACTATTATACGAGCTATACATCTATAGTTACACCCGTGACTGTAAATATACAGACCTGGTTACACTATAGTTATACTTTTTTCGAACTGGTATTGTATCGCATCATAAAGAGAAAAAATTTACAAGTTTAGTTTGTGTATTCTCGCATAACATCGATGTTCTGTCATAAAGTTAAATATGTAAAATGTACAAGTCATGCGCTTGCATTTAAGAAGCACTCAAAAACTGACATTGAGAATCTATGACTCACTTCCGTTTACTGCCTTTACGTAACAGTATATATTTTAGGCCATAATAAAAATCATGTTTGTTTACCCGAACGCAACCTGTCAACATCGGGGGTTTTTTCAGTAAAAACAGAAACGGGTAAAAATTATGATTTGTTTAGTCGTATCCTGTCGGACCCATTGTTTACGGTACCTCATTGTAGAAAAAAATAATTTCCCACCGACCTACCCATCTGAAAAGTTTAAGGTCGGGTTTGGGCAAACTAAGATATATTTAAGTGTGACCTTACTTTGTTTTTCATCTATTTTAGTTCACATTTTCTATTCTTTAGATATGATTACGCCCAGAAACGAACTTAGTCTTGATCATCGTCGAAGCTTGCATGATTGTAAATACAAACGTCTTGACCGTTTGTGCAGAAATAAATTTGAAACTGGAAGCACGTGGCCGTAATTATTATTTTGTTAGTAAAGGGGTTGTTGCACTATTCTGGAACTAGTTGTATTTAAAAGGACTTTAACAACTGTGGAAAAAGCTGAACAAATTATCAAAATATCTTAAAACTTATAGGAGATATGACCTTTTGAAAATACAACAACCCATTTAAAGTATTTCTGACCAGCCGCATGAAGTTCTTCGATATAATAATGAAGTCTCCCTCTTTGATTATCTTTGTCTATTAATAAATGTATTGTCTTTCTGCCTTTCAGTATATCTTGGATAGCAGGTGCTCCTGTCTCAGATAATCAACGATACCAGTATATAGCCTGGTTCCGTGGCCTCCCAGAATGCTTTACACGGGATGTTTTGCTTTGCAAAGTATTGTGGGAGGCCAGGGAACCAGGTTATACCAGCGTATCGACAAAAATCAAACTTTGTTTAGGAGGACTGGTTTAGACGTTTGTCTTGAAAACAAGCAAGCGTCGCAGATGATCTAGACTAGAACGAACTATCCATTTGACAATGAGAGGAGAAAGTAGTTCCTCAATCCACAGACCAATAACAATTGTTATTAGGTCTGTGCTCAATCCTTGTATTTTCATATACTGTATATTCATGTACTGTATATTGGAAAGGTATTCCTTAAATGTATGTATTGTTACATACTTTTCCTTGTATTGATTATATATTTATTTGGTTAGTATATTACTTGTTACGATTATTGTGTACTTATTGGCGTTAGGGATGTATTGAACCGAGTAAGTATACTTACTCCCTGGTTCAATACATCCTTACTCTCTGATTGAACCATTCGCAATAACTCGACCGTATCCATTAGGATTAAAGTCTCTGACTTGAAATCACTTGCCCCTCACTGCTGTGGGTTCGAACCCTCGTGGTCCTAGAAATCTGTGAGGACGCTATCCAGCTGTCTTGCCGGTGCTAGGGGGCGTGAGAAGTGTTGCTTTATTCATTACTTCTCATGAACAGACTCAATACAACCGAGTCTGCTGCTTTATTCTCTGAATTGTGTTTGTTGCTCTCAAAGGATCACCTTTATCAGTATTTATTACTCAGGTTCCCGCCCGTGCATTCAAATTGCCCGGAGTGGCACCTGAGGTCTTCCTCCACCAATGGAAGCTGCACAAATCGCCATATGACCTAAGCTGTTGGTGCGACTATAAACTCCAGTTCAATTCAATTTCTAGATGATATCGACTGACTTTTTTATATACACTGTCGTTTTAGTGGGAAGACAGTATGGTTAAGAAAGAGATTCGATGTACCCTAGAATTAGGTTTAAACCCCCACCGGCCTTTTGGCCACTGACCTTTCCAATGCAGTCCTCATATTGTCAAGCATTTTATGTTTGTGATATCGCAAACTTGTCGCGACAAGAACTGTCACAGTCTATGGTGACGTGATTTACAAACTTTGTAAGATCCATGGTCATGATCACTTTCATACTATCTTTGTTAAACTTGTTACAAATGTTTATCAAAAGAGGTTATGCAACGCACTGCATGCTTAATGGTGGATACATTTACAGTTCGTCATTATCTTTCCACTTTGATTGTGCGATGACCGGACAGGCTGTGGACCTTATGATAATGTCTACCTATATAAACCCAGAAGGACGGTGTGTAGGAACCCCATTTGTTACAACGTCGCTATCTGTTGTAGCCGTCCGTAAAAGTTACAATTTGTGTTCTAAATGTTACACTAAACGCTATATATCTGTTACAATCTTACTGCAAATGTTACAAAATGTAGTTGTGATAAAAGTTACAACGTCTACGCTATCTGTTACAATATTTTTTACTTGTAACAAAAGTTACACCTTGTCGTAAATGTTACACTGGCATTGGCATCATTTCCGAAGCTTTGGAAAGTGTCGGATTTTGCTACTACAATATATTTATAATATTTATAGGTGTATTTAGGTAATTGCAACAACCTTACCTTGTCGTAAATGTTACACTGACATTGGCATCATTTCCGAAGCTTGTAAACAGTATTTAAATGTGCTAATAAAGTATTTTTATAAATTTTAGTAGTGTGTTTCACACATTTCTGTACGTACGAATGTTTTTCATAAGCGGTTTCAAGGAAGAGGCGGATTAGGCTTGCGCTTTTAGTAGTTACTTTTAATATGTAAGTATATGTATATATATGAAATCTATGGCATACATATATGTCCTAGATTTCTAAACCATCATGAGCGATTCATGATTTTGAATTTTTGGTATTAAACATCTGACAGTAAACGCCTCTGATAAATATTTACTTAAATTAAAAAATTCTTTCTTCTTTGAAGATTGTAGAAGTGTTACAAATTTAAACATGTTTAGCCTTTGTATGTAATATTTTCTGATAAATTTCTTTCTAATATCATTATAAGCTGTACACATTAAAACAAAGTGAAATTCGTTTTCAATTTCAGTTGAATTACATATTTGACAAACTCTTTCATTTCTTTCAATCCTATGTCTTGCATAACGACCTGTCCCAATTCTTAAGCTATGTGAAGATAAACGTAATTTAGTAAAAACACTTCGTAATCTTTTTGTACATAAAATATTCAGATAGTTTTCATATCCAAAATTATCTTTAACATGTCTATACAAACTTGATAATACTCTATTTTCTTGTAGATCAGTGTTCCATTTTTGAATAAAGCACTCCGCCAACCTCTGTTTAAAGCTAGATATAAAATGTGGATGGTTCTCTCATAAAGGATCATCCCATACATACATACATACATAAAGCCATACGTATTAAGCAGAGATTTTAAACCAATTTCAAAATCAGATAATGAAGATTTATATATAGATGATAAAATTATATTTTCTGTTGTAATTAATTTCAACCAATATCTTACTATTCTAGTATATCTTGTGATAAATAATGGATAACGCCCCTATTCACAGTAAACACCAGCGTTCTCGTTGTCAGTTTTACTCCTAGAATGTTTTTACAAAATTTGAGATAAATTCTCTCTATTTCCTTCGATTTTGTGAAACCCCAGACTCCAAAGCCGTAACTGAGTATTGATGAGACAAAAACATCAAATAATTGAAGGGATGTTTTAGGTTTTAATTCAGTTTTTGCTTATGTTTGCAGTTATATACGGTGATAAGTTTTTGAAAAACACGTCTGTCTGCTAATGATAGCCAACCTATTTCAGCAATTAACTTATTAACTGAAACGGACCTAGTAACACTACTTGCAGCTTCATAATGTTGCTTTTCTAATTATTGTATGTATTTGACGATTTGTAGGTATATATGCTAAAGTCTTATAAAGTGTTCTGTATTCTGTTCTGTACTCTAAAGATTTTTTTTCATAAACTGTGCAGCCATCCCAAACAATAGAAGCATTCTCTAATATCAGTCGCATATATGAAATGTATATTTGGTTCATTGTTTTCCGTCCAATTTTATATTTAAGAAATCTCATCAAACCTAAAACCTTTGATGCTGACGATAAAATATTATTGATCTTGTGTATGGCACGCCGTTTGCACAATAATCCCGTAAACCCCAGTTATCATCGTAAATCTAGGTTTACTGTTCAATAACTGGGGTTTCTGACCAAGAAACCACGTTTATCAGAATTAATTATGTAAACTTAAGTTTATGCTCAGAAACCCAAGTTAACGAAGCTGGCTTACGCCAAATGCACAATAATCTCGTTAACCTAGGTTTCTGACAGAAACGTAATTTTTTATTTCATAAACAGCGGTTTCTGGTTGACAACCTTGGTTATTGTTCAGGAAACGTGGTTTCTCAACGCCGTTTGCACAATAATGTTGATAACGTAGGTTATTGGTCATGTGACAATTGTGACCAATCAAACGATTTGATTTTAATTGGTGCTCATGATACATACTCAACTTTCAGGTACTGCGACAAATCAATATTTGAGTCTAGGTAAACTGGGATGAAAATTGACATATAGGGCACTGGGATAAAGAAAGTAAAACTACTCGTCGGAACTCGATAAATGTTTCGCATACTTTACTTATACGAGTACATGTAATCTTCAGATATGTGCATCTTAATTTACTTGTATCTGCTGTTGTCGCAAAGCCCCGAATTTTGCGTGATTTGACAAATACTATATTACTACCGATCCTTAATATTTGAAATGTATACATCTATCACCTTGAATATTTAAACAGGGTACATGCATGGCTGGCTTACATTTCACATTAGTAATTAACTGAGACATCATAAGGCGTTTTACATCGATGAGCAAAGCATTTAATATTTAAAATCAATTTCAGTTGACGCCACAGGCTTACAATATCTCCATAAATAATAGTGCATCTGTTCAGCTTGAATTATTTTGCAAGTATTATCTAACGAAACATCAAACTTGAAATGCTATTAAAACAGATATGTTCATAAGCACATTGCATACGTTTTATATGGAGCCCCAATTGAAATAATACTTATGATTTATATGAATCTAAAACTTGCGGTGACCTTTTAAGTCTAGACTAGACATTTTCATAAAAAAACACGAATTGAACGTATTGAACAGGCGACAAATTTAATGCATGTGCACCTTTTGCATAAAATTAAAGTACATTAGTATGGTTTCATCTATATTTGGAAAGACATCAAACCGCTTCAATTCCTTTAAACGCATAATTGAAGATTGACAAAAAATTAATACACTTTACATTGCATTAAATTTACAGACCGGGGTCTAGCAGATTATTTGTTTCTCTTTGTCACTATATGGAGAGCATACTATGTATTCAAATAATGCGCGAACACACTATCGCAATCCATACGTAATTCATGTACCTTCAGGACTCAGACGTTGACTATAGGGTTAACTGTATTGACATTTTGAATTTTGCAGTTAACGCTAATATGTCGCCATTAAACAAAATGTGAGACCATTAAACGACTGATATCTACTGTCAGAAAAGTCAACTTTTCAATTCTGGTTAACCCGTGTCGATACTGGTTAACCCGTGTCGATGTTATACGCCGTTTGCGAAGAACCAACCAATTACGAATTCCGAAACGGAGGGGCCAATTACGAATATTCTTATTTATTGTATTTTACCAAATAAAAACACATACAAATGCTTGTTTTCTTAATTTTAGTACAAACATGTTTGGTTTTATAAATAAAAAGCTTCTGGAATAAACAGAGTATGTTAAAAATCACAAATCGTGATGTTCGTATTTCAGAATACTGAAGGATCTGAAAAGTCCATGTAGAACGATCTTTTTAAACCTGTTTAATAGTATTGAGGCCGTTGCAATCTTTCCTTTATTATTAATTCAATAATAAGATTTATAGAATGGTATTACCAGAAACTGTAAATAGCCTTAGGTTAGGGTACTTGGAGAAAAGAATCGTCAACGCTACAAAGAAGGGACATGCGCAGTGAAGCAGCCTTCACAAAATGGCGTTTTGAGTAGCAGACTCAGGTGGGTGTAGCAAATCATCATAAGACGACCAATGGTAGGAAGATGGTAACTTTCCATTGAATATGTGTGGTACATCGACTTGTTTTATGTTGATTTATATGTTTAGAATACTTCCAGGTTATGAAGGTGTGATGAAATTAAATTCGAGGCAGTTGGCTTTGCCGAGTTGGTGGGTGGGGCACCTGTAGTAAATATCTTATAAATTTGCTTTTTTATTATCTGATGTTCAATATTGCTGCATATGATGCTCGCCAAAAAGGAAAAATAACATAATATTGTGGTTTATCACACTGTCACTATATTTGTATCATGCTATCGTTCAGAACGTTTGGTAAATGATTTGTTATTCATCCTTGCCATTTTGGCATTTACCATACCAGTACATGACATGTACTGGTTGTGTACCAGTTATCGTCATTCACTAGATTTCGTCATTATCAATGAAACGCTCGATGTTGTGATTATTTGTTGACCCCACTTTAAAAATCACTACACACTATCATCAGACGATTGGAGAGGAAAAAATAGTTTAGAAATGTTAACATGCACTCTCAAACCAACCCGTTTACCTATATAGATACTGTTATAATCAAAACACAATCGGGGAATCACGCGCTAATGCGCATGCGCAGGAAAATTTCCTTTTAAAATAATTGAATTGAATGTTGTTTAACGGCTCATCAACACAGTATAGGTTATTTAAAGCCGCCCCAGAGAGAGGGGAAGGATACATAAGGAATCCGGGAACCTGCCCTACTCTTATTATCGCATAGAGGAGGATAGACCGATACACGGGACCGCCCGGTTTACGTCCCCATCCGAAGGACGAGGCTAAGGTAAAGTGTCTTGCCCAAGAACACACCGATGGAACTCAGTGGCACCACGGAGGATTGAACCCGGGGCCTCCGGTTACAAATCCGCCGCACTACCAACTGCGCCACGCCAGCCCAACAGGGCTGACTTTTACGTCGAACCATTGAATATCAAATTGACATGCCCAAAAAACTAAAATCATGTGCTAAACATTTTCAGCCAAGGGAGACAACTAGATTTAAATTGGCGGACAGGTATTTCCCATTAAATTATGAACGTCGAAGTGAAGTAAATTACATCCGATACCTACAGGTGAAAAAACATTTTAAATTGTAGATATAATTTTTTTCTAGATATTTTTTTTTTGTGTATGAATATATATATATGTGCAAATGTATATGAATGGTTCAATAACTACACACGTTTTTATCATGCCAAACATGGATTATTCGGTACTAAACTGAACATGACGATAACTACTGCATTCAGCTCAGACGACCGGCCCAATTCAGTCTATATATAGTAACGGTCACGTGACACTTGTTACTGAGAATAGGAATAATGTAAACACAGAATATTTACGGCAAAGGGATAAGCTTCTCTACCGGCAAAAATATTTATGAGATGACTAGTTTTGATTTAGAAACATTAAAGAACCAACAAAAAACTGACGATATCTGGTATAAAGCCAGTACTGTACTGTACTGTACTGTACTGAAGTCTGTTCTGACATAATACCCTGATCATGGCATCCGATTGAAATTTGTCGCTGAATTTTTATTTATTCTTTGGAATCATTGCCAGTGTGTGAAACTTTCTAAAAGATATCCCGTATAATCCCCCAAATATAACTTGTGGTGAACAAATCTGTCTCATTCATTATTTTGCGTGCAAGAGACATCAAGTTTCACAAAGAAAATATTTTTAACATGTTTAAGAAAATTCATCAAGTTCTACAGTCAGGTCCAGAGGGGTCCTGCTACACATGCAGAGCTATGTAAAATTAACTGTGTTGTGAAACGGTTGACGTCTTTGTGTGCTTTTTTTACATACAGTCTTTTATAGATGCAACCTAGACCGCGTATATAAAAAGTGTCTAGACGTTTATAGACGTGCATTCTTCCCCGTGAATAAGCATGAGGTCTCATGCAATCTCATGTTTTTGGTGCTAATTAAGGTCAGGATTTTTAGTTATTTCATGATTCTTTCAGATGATGAAATAATTTCAAAATATTTTATACTGATTAAAAAAAATATAAATAAAAATTGTTTACCGCCAGCTCCACATTCAAAACAGACGGCGAATATAGCCGGTTACGGGCTATTAGAGACAACCCTGCTAGTAGTGCTTTATTATAAGAATCTTTCATGGGTATCCGATGAAGATAGGGAATTCCAACCCTCGGTATACATGTTTTTATCGGAACCGAGGCTTAAAACACTTATACCGAGGGTTGGAATTCCCTATTTGAACTGAATACACATGATAGATTCTTTTTCTTGCAAATCAGAGCCTTTTTGTACATTGACACTGCCAGCTACTATCGTTTTGCATGTTTTTCGGTATACCAGATGTTGGCGCGCATGAATTTTATCTCGACCCTAGGTTGAGATGGAAATATCTAGCCCCTGTAAAATGACGGATATCCTTGTCCGGTATGCAAGAAAATCTGATATATCGAGGACACAAAACTTAGTTGGCAAGCACACTGGCTCCGTGATTTTTTAAACCCTTTTCTAAGAACTGGAACGGGTATAAAATATGTGCCTGTAGTAATATAACCCTAAACTCAATTACTGCTGTACATGCACCTATGCACAAAACTGATTTAATTTGAAATGTGCAACATTTTAATGTCCCGCAACAAAGTGAAGTGGGCATTTCAAAATCAAATGTTGTGATGCTTGGATTTCCACTTACAAGTCAAAATTTTAAACATGTTTTATAGTAGTATTCTCGATAATGTGCACAATCTTTACTTTTATTCAGGACTCTATTATCATATACAGTCCAAGTTCATTGTTAATTCATTGAAAAGGACGTAAAACACCATACAAAGTAAAAACATTGTTAATTCAATGACTAGAAACATGATAAATTAAATTCTCAGAAATGATAAAACACATATCAGTGATCAAATTTAAAGGCAGAATTTGCTCATTAACACATAAACTGATACAGTTGACGAAGCACTCGGAAGCGTTTCAACTTAGAGAATTACTCTAACAAAATAACTGAATAAAATTAAACTGCACAGTGCACATACTATGTCAAATAAATATGTGTGTACTCATTACGCTGTACATGACTTCTGGTGCATTTTAGGCTCATAATTTTATTGTGTATTTCGATTTTTTCGAATTTTTATTTTTTGAGCCTTCGTTTGAAAAGTTTACTCACGTGAGTAAATGAGTATTGCACGCTGCGCGCCTGGCATATTCTGACTTACATTTTTAGCCACTTGCTATAAAAATGCAAGTGCAAAGGTTTACTACTTGCTATTTTAATTAAGGTACTTGCATTAATATAATTTGAAACCTTGTTTCATTTTAGAAGGATTGCTATACCTCGAAATAATGACAATTTTACATTCAGCTAGATGCAGGAATGTAATAATGTATAATTATACTTACTTATATCCACCTATTTAACCAAGTTAGATAAATATGTTCAGTGAATACATGTAGACTGGGACCTAGTAAGGTAGTTTTCTTTTATTACTTGAACAATTTATCAAGTACTAATGTTTCCTACTTGCAATCTGCAAATTTAGCAAGTAAATAAGTTTTAAATTTGAACCCTGCATATTCTAGTAGGTAAAGGTATACAAATGAGGCTACATTACACAAATGTGAAGTCAACACAAAATATGTGCAGTTAAGCAGTCTATGCAACAACAAAACATGGCGATATTAGTCTGATATTGCACAGACCTAATAACAAATTTATTAATATGTCTGTGGATATCGGTGCAGAAATAATAGTAAACAAGAAATAGCACTGTTAGTGAGAAATACCCCCAAAGTCACATTTGACCTTTAAGTATGACTTTGATCTTGGAGCCACAGACCTGGATTTTGTGCGCGACACATTGTTTGGTTGTGGTGAGCATTTGTGCCAAGTTATTTGAAAATCCGTCCATGAATGACCGGACACAATTTGACTTTTGACCTCCAAGTGATCACTTGTGCCAAGTTATTTAAAAATCCCTGCAGAGGTTGTGACATTACGGTCCGGATACGAAATTGCGTACCTGTTTTTGACCTAATAACTTCAAGAGTGACCTTGACCTTTGAGGTACCAACCTGGGTTTTGCGCGCGACACATTGTCTTGTTATAATGGTGATCACTTGTACCAAGTTATTTAAAAATCCCTGCAGGGGTTGTGACGTTACGGTCCGGACACGAAATTGCGTACCTGTTTTTGACCTAATAACTTCAAGAGTGACCTTGACCTTTGAGGTACCAACCTGGGTTTTGCGCGCGACACATTGTCTTGTTATAATGGTGATCACTTGTACCAAGTTATTTAAAAATCCCTGCAGGGGTTGTGACGTTACGGTCCGGATACGAAATTGCGTACCTGTTTTTGACCTATGAACTTAAAGTGTGACCTTGACCTTTGATGTACGGATCTGGGTTTTGCGCCCGACACATCGTCTTGTTATGGTGATCACTTGTGCCAAGTTAATTAAAAATCCATGCAGGTTTTTTTTAAGGTACAGTCCGGACACGAACTGCGGAATGACGAACGGACGGTACGATTACTATATGCCCCCGAAACCTTTAATGCTTTCCTTCCAGATAAGCAATCTCTAACAGGGTCTTTGTATCATGTCAGTGTGTGTGGTAGTATCTTACTTGAGCAAGGTACTTTGAAAGTGTGCCAGCCTTCGGTGTGAAAGTATGCCAGCCTTCGGAGGGGATGTGTCGGTCCTGTGTGCAAGCAGAACAATGTGCAGCCAATACTCGTTGCTTCTGTGTCAGCTTGATTCACGTCCGTAAACATTCCCCGGAAGAGTGGTTGCTCATACAGTGCTCCAGATAAGACGCATATATATATTTATTGTATACTTAGTTTCATATTGTCCCGTTTAGTTTGCATTGAGCTAAGTGTGCAATATTCTACGATATTGCACACATTGATATTGCACCGGAACTTTGGCTCGTGCTTGCTAAGAGCCGCGAAATAGAAATAAGGATCTACTTTCAAATAAAAATAACGCAATCCTTGGTATAGTGTCAACAAAAAAATACTTGTTTTTTTTTCAACCTTTTATGGCAGATATTGATAAAATAATTGAAATGGACACTCACCTACTGTTTTTAATGGTAAACAAACTTTAGAAAATCGCTTGATGTTTTTAATGACGTCATCCGACGTCGTTTTCGCGCAAAATAATCATCCACACAAAATGAAACTGAATGACAAGATGGGAATTCCATCAAAAGCTATAAAAATAACACAAATACAACGAAAAGTAATAGTCATACAATTAACATTGATCGAAAACAATATGAAAGTATGCAATAAAAAGGTTATTGAATTTGTATGGCTAAATATTACTTGGAACTCTTGTTTTGGCGCAGGACTAGTCGTCCTTTGCCAAAACAACTCGTTCCAAGTAATATTTAGCCATACAAATCTAATAACATATGATATAATCGCCGATAAATATGGAGAATACCCACGTACACACAACTTAATAGCTTAGAAAAGTAGAGTGCGCCAGGCCATACTCAGTGGATGCTTATTGATGTTTGAGGTACTGAATGACAGTCAAATGCAGAATTTTACTTACGTTTCGTTAGATGCTTGCAAGAAAATAGAAATTGCCTTTTTTTGTCAGCTATTTGACACAAATTAATCAATAATGCCCTTAAATATATATTCATTCAACATTGCTTCTGTCTTTTTTTTTTTAAAGGGGGAGATGAAATATATGCAATGTTTTTTATGGTAATGACTAATGAATATATACTCGGTGAAAAAGGTTTTGGACCAGGGTATATAGAGTCATATAAAAATAAAACTAGTGGACAGAATTTAAGTGTCTTTTTTTAGTAACCAAGGTCTACCCTACCCGGTTAATTTGGTACCAGAAACATTAAATTCCAAACAAGATTTGATTTTTAAAAAATATCGCGAACACACATTCGAGTAACCAATAAAAAGATTATTATTTTTTCGCAAACTTCCATTGTAAACGATAATTATTGTTGATTGTTGGTCTATTGTGAATTATCAACTGAGATAATAAGGGTTATGGTCGAATGTCAAGGTTCAGAGATCATTGTAAGGGTTCGAACACTGCCATGGTCGAAAACCTTTTTTACAGAGTATACCTTTTACAAAACTTGTTTATAAAACTTGTTTACAAAAATACGCATAAGTTTGTAATTTGTAAATGTAAATACGTAAAAAAACAACAACATGCATACATTGTGCTGAAAGCTTATCTGGAGCACTGCATATAAACTCAGAAGACATCACCCAATACCTGCTTAAATAACAATAACTGGATTTTAATTGACTGAACCCTGAATTATACCACACCATATACTCACCAAAGAAAATTGATAAACTTGGAAATATGGAACCAGATTACAGATGACAGCAAGCTATTTCGAGAGAAAAATATTAAACATGTCAGAGGGAACATGACTAGATCGGCATGATATTCTTTTCTTTGGTGAGTTTTATGTATGCATGTGTGGTAAATAAGGCTTAATTTAGTTGTTTATTCAGGCATTGCGTGATGTCTTCAGAAACCTGCATATGGAGTTGTGCCACTTACTCTACCTACTTTATAAAGGGGATTCTAGCTCTGCAGTGCTCCAGATAGACTGCGCATCCATGTAAATTACGTGATATTTCAGAGTCTTCATTTTATTTTAATTCACTCCATACCATATACGGACGTAATTTTCCAGGTACGTTATTTCCTTTGAAACGATGCGTATCTTGGTAGCTTATTTTTGCCAATCAGAGTTTTTGTGGTGCACAGCTTACTTTTCAGGAGACAGCTTTACTGATTGTATGAAACCGCGTCACCAGTTATTTGCAGTTTTCTCTCTTTGGTTCTGTTTTCACGAGACCGCTTTATTGATTGTATGAAACTGTGTCACCAGTTATTTACAGTTTCTATCTTTGGTTCTGTTTCTCATTTTTTCCCTGTAATATTGGTACGGTTTCACTGAGCATTTACCGCCAATTTGTTATGCAAAACAATAGTAAATTTGCCGATGTATTTTGGCGTGGACTGCAAGCGATGAGAACAATTAAAAAAAGAGAGACCCGCTAATTGTTCGTACCATTTTAATGGACATTATTTCCAATCGCGGGAAGTGTCTGAAAACCAAAAATTACACCAAGGTATAGGTTGGCTAGTAGTAGCTGACCCCTAAAATCACACATACATGTGCAGTCAATGTTTATGAGCGTTAGGGATCTATATTTACATTATTGATAGCACATTTTTCCGACAGTCACTTGCACTTTTGGTCATATTAAATTATAGCAGCAAGGACAAGATTTAAAGCTATGCTTAAGGGTTCAAATAAGAATGCAAAACCGTAAAACCGTAAAACACTTTGCAAGAAAGTAATTTTGTTGCAGGCTGACGGGCATTCAAAGAATAACACTTTTCATTGCTGTATGTATCGTGTGACATGGTCCATTGTGAGAGGTAATTTTCAGTACAAAACAGACTAAAAACTAAGCAGAACCAGTAATTTTTAACTGATCTACAAATAGACAGACTATAATAAATATATTGAATAAAACTGCATCTTTATATGTTAATAGCTGTACTGATCAAAGATCAGCAGAGCTTATGCCATGGTGCGGCGTCCGAGTCGTCCGTCTGTCAATTTTTTTTGTAGCGTCTTTTTCTTAAAAACTATAAATAATATTGATATGGATTTTTAAAACGAGTCGAAAATTATTTTGATTCGACATTAAACATGTCTGCATAGAGTTTATATATCAAATATTTGTAGCGAATACTCCTCTGAAATTTCACAGGAATGTTGCTCTTGATGTCTAGTTGATCTTACCAAAATTTCAGGTCGGCCGGAAATTCAAGAGGGCTGCCATGTCTAAAAATAGTTTATAGAGACTACTTCTTGAAAACTGTAAATAATATTGATATGGGACTCTTTCTAAAATGATCAGCATGACATGATGTTGATCCTTGTCAAAATTTATTTGGATTTGACATTAAACATGGCCACCAGTGGCCATCTTTGTTTGTTTACATAAGAGTTAAACAGTAGAAACTTGTAGCAACTACTCCTCTGAAACTACTTGACGGATTTTCATGAAACTTCACAGGAATGTTGCTCTTGATGTCTAATTGATCCCAGCAAAATTTAGGTCGGCCGGAAATTCAACACGGCCCCTTGGCTAAAAATAAAAAAATTTAAAAACAAGGTTTTAGCGACTACTTCTTGAAAACTATAAGTGATATTGATATTGGACTTTTTCTAAACTGATCAGCTTGACATGATGTTGATCCTTGTCGAAGATTATTTTGATTCGACCGACATTAAACATTGCCGCTAGTGACCATCTTTGTTACTACTCTGAAACTACTTGACAGATTTTTATAAAACTTCACAGAAATGCTGATATAGCTATCAAAACCTATCAGTATAGCTTGAAAATCATTGACCTCTTGTTTAATAATAACAATTTAATAATTGAATTTTAACCCACAATGGCTTGCATCCAGAAATAACATAAAGTATATTTGTGTTTTACAACAATACTATTAACGACTATGACAAATTAGTTTGGCTTTGCATTTTTTTTAATGCTATTTTCAGTATACCCATGCGCGCAGTTTGCTGATACAAATTGTCACAGTGTTGGTGCCCAGACTCGAGCATTAACATCTTTTCCAGGCTGTGATGAATGGCCATGACACACATATGGATTTTTGAAGGTGACATGTACTGGTAAGTAGATGCTCACAAATAACTAGCACTCCTTTCTATTTGGTTTCAGAACTAGAACATTTTGACCTCAAATTCAACTTGTTTTACTTACGGTGTGGTAACCGGAGGCCCTGGGTTCACCATACTCCGTGGTGCCACTGAGTTCCGTCAGTGTGTTCTTGGGCAAGACACTTTCCCTTAGCCTCGTCCGTCGGATGGGGACATAAACCGATCTATCCTTCGAGCATGTTAAAGAACCATAGGAATCTATTCGATAATAAGAGTAGGGCAGGTTCCCGGATTCCTATGTATCCTTCCCCTCTCTGGGGCGGCTCTAAATAACTATACTGTGTTGATGACTAATGAGCAAGTATATAATGCATTAGCTGGTTCTTATGCATTGCATGATGTCTCATTATGTCTGTCCAGCAATCTTGTCTTTACTGATATTTTACTAACAGAGTCTTGTAAAAATAATTGGGTTTACGTCCAACTTTTGTCTTACTAAAACATAAAATATTACTGATTTGATTATTGTCTACTTTTTATATGTCTGCCTGTCCGTAAACAATTGCTCATTCCGGACAGTAACTCTGAAGCTATAACAACCACAATCATGAACTGTACATTGCCCTTAGTAAGAGGAGGAACCCTAATTTTTTGGGGGGTCAAAGGTCCAGGTCGCCATGACCTTATATGGAAATATGCATTCTTGACGATAACTCCGATACAATAACACCCACTCTCATGAAACTTAATAGGCAAATTTCGTCTAGCGGCTTGGGCATTGGAGTCCCTAAGCAGCTCTTTCTCAGAAACCACTTGGCCAATTTTACTCAAATTTCCCATGGATACTCCTGAGTTTTTTTATCTGATATTTAAAGGGACACATGGCAATCTTGAGTTTTATTCAAATACTAAAATGTGTTCCTCGATTTAGTTATCCTGCATTATACATTTTGACTTTAAAACTGCTTGCATATAATTAAAAAAACAACTGTGATTTCAATTTTCTTTACTATTTTACTGAATTTTCAGATATATTATTGGTGCAATATTATAAAGAGTTATTAAAATGTAAAAACAATTTTCTTTGAAATTTATAATTCTAACAATTAATATTAATGATTGAACAAATGCAAGTTAAGAGAAAAACTAACGGGACACCGTGAGTTTTTAAAAAAATCAAGATTTTTAAACAATTTTATGCACTTGTCATCTCAGCAAACAGCAAACTCGATTGTTTTTATGTTTTTAAGGGTGGCATATAGTAATCGCACTGTCTGTCCGTTCGTCTGTACACTCGTGTCCGCTTCACAACTCTGACAATAATGGATGGATTTTCAAATAACTTCGCACAATTGCTCACCACAACAAGACGATGTGTCGCGAACAAAATCCAGGTCCGATGCTCAAAGGTCAAGGTCACACTTAGAGATCAAAGGTCAAAATCCGTTCGTCTGTACACTCGTGTCCGCTTCATAACTCTAACAATAATGGATGGATTTTCAAATAACTTCGCACAATTGCTCACCACAACAAGACGACGCATAAAATCCAGGTCCTTGGCTCCAAGGTCAAGGTCACACTTAGAGATCAAAGTTCAAAATCAGTTCGTCTATACAATCGTCTCCGCTTCATAACTCGGACAATAATCAACGGATTTTCAAATAACTTCGCACAATTGCTCACCACAAGACGTCATGTCGGACAAAAATATTTTTTTTTTTTTTTTTTTTTTTTCTATAAATTTAAATGTCAAGGTCACACTTAGAGATCAAAGTTCAAAATCCGTTCTTCTATACAATCGTCTCCTCTTCATAACTCGGACAATAATCAACGGATTTTCAAATAACTTCGCACAATTGCTCACCACAAGACATGTCGCGACAAAAAAATTTTTTTTTTTAAATATTTTTAAATTTTATTTTATTTGATTTTTATTGTTTGTTTGATTTCTTTTTTTTAAATATTTTTAAATATATCTGTTGGTTTCATATTGCTCCAAGGTCAAGGTCACACTTACAGGTCACTTCGGGGGCATTTGTCACTTACTGTGACATTTCTTGTTAGTTACTAAAATGTTTACAAACTTTCATTTAAGCATCATTGACCTTTTTATTAGATCACCTGAGCCGAAGGCTATATTGGGATCACTCTTCATCCGTCGTTGTTAACTTTTCTTCAAACAACTTCTCAGAAACCGCTTGGCTAATTTTGACCAAACTTCCCACTCGAAAAAAAAATTAAAAACAAAACTTCTGGTTCGAAAATATTGAGTATGAAATTTGTAGGCTGTGTCCCGTTTCTTCCATGTACGGTGAATTTATTGTCGTACCTTATTTTTTTCCAAATCTAACAGCAGTGTTATACCTATTGATGAAGTTTTATTTTTGTATTTAATATAAATAAAACATGTAGGCTATTTAAAACAATGATTACAATCAAAATTGTGGCCTCTAAATAATTCCCCCTTTCCTGTAAAATCGTGCTAAAATTCCCCCACCCAAGGGTGTGGGTCGAAGTCCCCCAAAACAGAGTGACGGCCCTGCCAGCTCTCATGGCTTGCGGAACATCGGTGGTTCTACCCAGGTAACCAACCGCCTGGTTGGAGGGGCATCTGGTGTCTTCCTCCACCAATGGAAGCTGGAAAGTCGACATATGACCTTAGCTGTTGGTGCGACTATAAAATCCCAATTCAATTCAATTCAACTTTTCTACATCCATATTTCAAATAATTATTTGAACAATTGAAAACAAATTCTGTTTGCAAATTTATAAAAATTACTAAATGTTGATTATGTTAAAACCTGTGAGATTTTCAAACTCCAATTTTTTTATATTTTTATTTAATTTATATATGAAGCAGGTTTAAAGTTAAAAACGATACTTGATTAATAAATTGAGATGCTAATTATAATTGATAAATACTTCAAGATTTCCATGTCTCTTTAACATACTTTGACGGGGAATATAAATTCACAGAATTGTTGATTATATTAAACACATGCAATAGTAAAATTATAACTAAAGAAAATTTGAAAACACTATATTTTATTACATTTTATTTAATTACAAGATGATTTTAACTTCAGAACAATACTGGAATAATATAATGAATGGATGTGCTAATTGTAATGCTTGATTAAGTTTAATATAAGTATGAGGAAAGTACCGGTATTAAAGGTTACATAATTTTGATATGTTCAAAAAACAGTAAATTTCTGAATTTAAATAATGATTATAAATACTATCTTGAAATTTTCAAATGCAAATCAGTTATTTTATTCACTCAGTTCATACATATACCTGAAAATATTGAAAAATGGGATTAGAGACATAACGTTAATAATTATTCATTTTACTTGTTTTAGTGTAATTAATAGACCTATAAGAAATACTCTCTGTTTGTTTGTTTGTTACACAGTTTGATCAGACAGGATCCTATACTGTGATAAATCCTGTTTGATATATGTAAGGTGTCAATTATGTGATTGCTGGGGTGTTAATTATTTAATGACCCCCAGTAAACAGCCATATAGTGTCCCACTTCCTTTGTGGATATATTGGATTAAAGGTTTTATGGTTCTCTAAAAAAGTGGGTCATGTAATACTTAGTTAATGACTTCTCCTGCACTGTTTTGACTGCCAGCAATTTATAAATTGATTATATCTGGTTAGACTTAAATTTGGGCGTGATAAAAGCCAGTCAAGTATCATTTAAACCACATTCAAACGTTTATTAGTTTTGGTGAATTTTAATTTAATTTTCATAGTATTGATTTGAGGCTCCAGTAATATATTTTATTTAAGTGTTCATATGCTAAAGAGGCACAAGGTTATCTTGATTTTTTTAAAGACTAAAAGCATCCCAATAGTTCTTCTACATTACTTGCATTTTTGCAAATCATTGTTAATTAATATTTGAATTGTTTAAATCAAATTGTATTTGCCTTCTAATTGTTGATTATATTACAACAATACTATATTTAAAGCTAACAGAGGTGTCCGCAACATGCCAGTTTGTCCGCGGACGTATTTGACCACACGTAAGTGTCGAATATGCCCGCAACAAGCGAATATCTTCGCGGTAAATTTATGGGGAGTCACAAACAATTTTTTTATATTGATCTGTAAATGTCGAAAGGTAGATTAGAGAGGAGATTTTGCTTACTTATTTGTTAATTAACAAAATAAATAGACTTGTAGCAGAGTCGCTGACATTTCCTTTGTATGTGCACAGTTGTAAATCATTTAATTGAAAATAAAACTCGTCAGAATGACTTGTGTACTCTAACTACCAGTTATCAAAGTTAGAGTATGGCAGACTGGTGAAATGAACATGCTACAAAACAAATAGAGTATGGTCTCATCTCACTGGTTGATTTAAACACCTTGATGGGCTGCGGCCATCTCGATGATTAAATCAGCCAAATCGATACACATAGAAGCAATTGATATATCATAAATAATGATTTAATTAATTGGCATAAACCATTGTTAACAGTTATTTATGTTGATATAAAGAAAACAGATCTGAATAAAGATGAAGAATGAAAAACTGATAAAGAAAAAAAAGAATAAAATGGATGAAAAAAAAATGATGTGGAATTCTATAAAATAAAAAAACACAGCGCACAACATAATTCAGTGGTACCGTATATATAGGCATTGAGGGATTTAACATGAGAGAACAGGTGACATAGCTGAGTGGTAGATTTTTAGATCACCTGAGGTCAAGGCGAGGGCCAATTTTGACCAAACTTCACATGGATGAATGCTTATTAGATTTGTTAAAATTAGGTCATCGCAACATCCTTAAAAAGTCTTCTTCTCTAAAACTACAAGACACAGAGCTCTCATGTATTACATGTAGCATCAGCTTATGGTCCTCTACTAAGTTTGTTCAAATGGTGACCCTGGGGTCAAATTTGGCCCCACTCCGGGGCCACAGGTTTACATAAACTTATATCAGAAAAAAGTAAATCTTCTTCTCTGAAACTGAATGAGCCAGAGGTTTAATATTTTGCATTACTATAAGATTATGGTCCTTTACCATGTTTGTTCAAATGGTGACCCTGGGGTCACATTTGGCCCCACTCCAGGGGTTACATGTGTATAGGGAAAACTTAAAAAATCTTCTCTGAAACTGCTTGAGCCAGATGTTTAATATTTTGCATTTGCTATAAGCTAATGGTCCTCTACCAAGTTTGTTCAAATGGTGACACTGGTTTCAAATTTGGTCCAGCCCCGGGATCACAGTTTTACATAGACTTATATAGGAAAAAAATCAAAAATCTTCTTCTTTAAAACTACATGAGCCAGAGTTTAATATTTTGCATTTACTATAAGATTATGGCCCTTTACCAAGTTTGTTTAATGGTGACCCTGGGTCACATTTGGCCCGCCCTGGGGGTCTCAGTTTTACATAGACTTGTATAGGGAAAGACTTAAAAAAATCTCTTAAACTGCAAGAGCAGAGGTTTAATATTTTGCATTTGCTATAAGCTTATGGTCCTCCACCAAGTTTGTTCAAATGGTGACCCTAGGGGCACATATTTTACATAGACTGGTATAGGAAAAAACTTAAAAAATCTCCTCTGAAACCACAAGGCACACAGCTCTCATATATTACACATATCCCTGAGGGTCACATTTGGCCATGCCCCAGGGGTTACACTATACCACCTTCATTTTACATTTGATCTTTACCAAACTGTGTCAGTGTCTTTATATCAATGTTTTTAACACAACAGAGGCCACATTTCTTGAACGATCTTAACCAAACTTGCACAGATTGTAATTGACCATGAGATTTGGAAGAAGTTTGATAATGGGCGAGTACTCAGGTGATCGATATAGGGCCATCTTGGCCCTCTTGTTTGAATTATTCCCCTTTGGAAAAAAGTTTAACACAAAACTTAACCTTGCCTTTTACAACTGATTGTGGCTAATAATTATCAAAGTTCTAGGTTTACAGCAACGCAATCGGTGCTCTTGTTTATGATAGAGTTTTAACAAATGATATAAAATTAACCCATGAAGGTTTGCATTCAGAAATAACATGCTGTTGAGTTTTAATTCCAAACCAAATGCATGAAATGTATACGTGTGTTTTTACAAAAATACTATAAACAACTATTACAAATCAGTTTGCTGGAAGTTATTGCTTTTTAACTGATATTTTCAGTATACCACTGCGGACAGTTTGTTTATACGGTGTGTTGCAGTGTCGGTGCCCAGACTCGGGCATCAGCATCTTTTCCAGCCTTCAATGAAATGGCAGTGGTATACATATGGATTTTTGAGATGACATGTAAGTTGATACTCATGTAACTAGAAATTATTCTAAACCAAAACCTATTTTGATTACAGATCACACATACATCATGGTCAAAATCCCTAGAAAATTCTGTGGATCATATTTTCAACACTTTGTCCCCCAGTCCTTTCACCAGTCCCTCTGTCTCTCTTTTATTGCCCATAGCATAATTTGGAACTACTAATGGGACTGGAATGAAACTTCACGCAATAACTCTAGGGCAATGAGTGGGAAGTGTAAGAACCATAACTCTTCATTCAAATTAGAGTTATGCCCATTAGAATGTTATACTTATAATTTTTGTCTGGAGCTGTCGACATCTTTGCATGTCTGATGACAGTGCGCATTATGAGCATGATGAAGTTTGCAACATCACAAGTAGATGAATTTCAATGAATGAAGGCATTGAAACGTTGATATTTAGAAATGTTCTTAATTGTTTCATTTGGTTAAAAGTTTGCCATGTAACAATTCTGGTCTGCCTGGAGAGAAAACAAATGTTGCTGTCTAAACATTATTTAATTATTTATTGAATAGCAAACTGTATATTAATATTAATTCTAACACTACCTCCGCACTCTTTCATATACACAAAGAAGAGAGACAGCTACATATTATTCTATGATAAAATACAGCTCTTCCATTAATTCCCTGCGTATATTTCATCCGTATGGTAAATATATGTCACGAAAACAAACTCAACAGTAATTTTAATGAAATTTTACAAAATACTTGCCATGCTCCCAAACCGTGCACCCCCCCGATATAAACCCATCATATGCGTCAGTACATATAACATTATTAAGCATCTTGAACAAGCTGAGAACGTTTGACGTCATATAGCGCAAACTATATGACGTAAGTAATGACTTAATTGTTTGTCACTTGACTAATAGTGCATACGGGGGCGCCCAGTGAAACAGCCTGTAAACATAGCAGCCTGATTACCTTGACCTCCGTGATAATTTATAGTACCCCAATAAAAGTGTAAACAATGGGGTTATTGTTGTGTTAGAATCAAAATAATAAATACGTACCTGTATTTTATCGGTGAATAAAATACAGTTAGTCGTTCGGATGCGAGTAATTAAGTCACTCGTGCTAACGCACTCGTTATTTAATTACTACGCATCCGAACTCTTAACTGTATTTTATTCACCGATAAAACACAGCTACCTATTTATTATTTCTTAAGTAAACAAAATAAATATATATATTTGGCTGGGAGTTGATGGCATGCTCCTGTAATCCATTTACTTGGAAGCCGGGGTCTGAGGGCGGGGTCCTACTATCAGAGTGAATATGTCGATCGGACATCCGCACTAAGCCCGGCATCAATATGGGCTGCCCGGGGGAGCCCAGGCATGTCCAGTATATAAGGAGGTAAGTATCGGTTTGCGCTCGTGACTAGGCACCTGATAGTAGCCAGACCAATAAAACTTTTTTTATATATATAAATATATTTTTTTAATAACCATCTTTTCTATTTGCAGATTCATGTTCTCAAGGTCTTCGTGGTAAAAAATATTCCAAGCCCGGTAGGACTGTCTTACCAACTTTCAGTGCTGTAACCTGAGGTTAGTATATGTATAAAATCTCAGCCTTCTTTTTTTTTTTTTAAATTTCACTAAAGGTGATATATGATATGGTTGTCATTTTATAACCCAGTCTTATTTATAGGCAAACAATTTGCAAGTTATGAGGTTGTGTTAAACCAACTATTGTTTTCAAGTAATTGCTTTCTAAGTACTTTTTATGCACCATTTAAACAAGTTAGAGGAGATGACATACATATATAGCATTATAGGCTTGTCCATCCCATCTGTACTTACATATATGTACATACATCCCGGTTTTGTGTCTGAGCCATAACTCAACCATTGAATGGATAATAAAGATATTGGACAAAAAAAAGGATTAAAAAGCAACATTTTTGTATTAAGTCACTGGTTATTGAGAAATAGGTTTCCAGTGTTGGGATAAAATTGTGTGGTGTAAATGCATTGCTGCCTGTATTCTATTAGATTAATTTTGATTTAATCTACCACCATAGATTATTTGTTTTGATCAAGGTCTATTCTAATGAAATGGTGTATTTGGCAATGATAAACAACTCTAGTAAAATAGTTTGATGAACCAGTATAATAAAATAGTCACTGACATTTATAAACCAGTCTAGTAGAACAGTCACTGACATGGATGAACCAGTCCAGTAGAATAAATTAACTGACATGGATGAACCAGGCCAGCAGAATAATTTAACTGACATGGATGAACCAGTCCAGTAGAATAGTCACTGACATGTATAAACCAGTCTAGTAGAAAAATGTTACTGACATGGATGAACCAGTCCAGTAGAATAATCACTGACATGTATAAACCAGTCTAGTAGAACAGTCACTGACATGGATGAACCAGTCCAGTAGAATAAATTAACTGACATGGATGAACCAGCCCAGCAGAATAATTTAACTGACATGGATGAACCAGTCCAGTAGAATAGTCACTGACATGTACAAACCAGTCTAGTAGAACAGTAACTGACATGGATGAACCAGTCCAATAGAATAGTCACTGACATGTATAAACCAGTCTAGTAGAACAGTCACTGACATGGACAAACCAGTCAAATAGAAAAGTCACTGACATGTATAAACCAGTCTAGTAGAACGGTCACTGACATGGATGAACCAGTCTAGTAGAACAGTCACTGACATGGATGAACCAGTCCAGTAGAATAGTCACTGACATGTATAAACCGGTCTAGTAGAATAATGTTACTGACATGGATGAACCAGTCCAATAGAATAGTTACTGACATGTATAAACCAGTCTAGTAGAACAGTCACTGACATGTATGAACTGGTCCGGTAGAATAAGCACTGCCATGTATAAACCAGTCTAGTAGAACAGTCACTGACATGGATGAACCAGCCCAGCAGAATAATTTAACTGACATGCATGAACCAGTCCAGTAGATTAATTTAACTGACATGGATGAACCTGTCCAGTAGAACAGTCACTGACATGGATGAACCAGTCCAGTAGAATAGTCACCGACATGTATAAACCAGTCTAGTAGAACAGTCACTGACATGGATGAACCAGTCCAGTAGAATACTTAATGACATGTATAAACCAGTCCAGTAGAATAGTCACTGACATGTATAAACCAGTTTAGTAGAACAGTCACTGACATGGATGTACCAGTCCAGTAGAATAGTTACTGACATGTATAAACCGGTCTAGTAGAATAATGTTACTGACATGGATGAACCAGTCCAATAGAATAGTCACTGACATGTATAAACCAGTCTAGTAGAACAGTCACTGACATGGATGAACCAGTCCAGTAGAATAGTCACTGTCATGTATAAACCAGTCTAGTAAAATAATGTTAAGAAATGGATGAAACAGTCCAGTAGAATAGTCACTGACATGTTAGAACCAGTCTTGTTAAATAGTGTAACTGTTGTGGATGAACCAATCTATAATTATAGTGTGTCATGGATGAACCAATCTAGCATAATGTAAAAAGGCCCCTAACCATTTTTTATAGCAATTCTTATAGTAGATGTGATTCTAATTTCTTCTTCTTATTTGCAGCTGGCAGTAGAGGTTGCTATGATACAGCAAGGCATATCTCGGGTACAAGCGGAATTCACCATGTGGATGAAACACTAAATCTAAATGCCAACCGGACTTAAAAGTGTAGTGTAGTCATTTTCGGGGAGTATCGAAATATCACTGCCAGGTAGCACACCTGGAACATCATCATATATATACTATTTAATTGACAATACAAGCACAGGCTTATAGTACAACAAATAATAATGGTTCTAGTTTTATATTGTGTATGAACAAAACAAATTGCTGATTTTGGTC
Source organism: Cyrtodaria siliqua (assembly GCA_037043455.1). Lineage (NCBI taxonomy): Eukaryota > Metazoa > Mollusca > Bivalvia > Adapedonta > Hiatellidae > Cyrtodaria > Cyrtodaria siliqua. Next base: position 57,799 of record JAWPHD010008985.1, on the reverse strand, counting down.
ATAGTTTAAGTTACTTATTTGTTTAATATGAAGATAATGTTTCTAAATTATTTGGGCAGAGGCAGAACAACACAGCTTTTCTTTTCTGCATATGTATAGTATTTCTCTTTCTTTGCAAATTCAAGTTCAAACAAATGACATTTTTGAAGCTCCTGACTTTATTGTAATTGTATTTGAAGTTGAATTATATTAATTCATACTGTTTCAGGTTATGACTTGATAACTGTTATGCCATCATTATGTTCCTGGGATGGTAAATAATTTGAGAACAACAATCTACACTCTTTCAATTAATTTACATACAAATATTTTAGCAGAGTAAAAAATATAATTGAATTATTTTTATAAAAACAAACATAAAACATTAAAAGGCAATTCTGTGGGCCTTGGTTTATAAAAAATCCTGCTTAAGGAAACGTATTTTTACAAACTCTACAAGCAAAATTTCAATAGTTATATTGCCGATATTTGAATTGTTTGCGTGTTTGTTAACTATTTATCATGCTTACTATCATCAAAGAAGTATTTGAGTGAGATTTTTGTAACCATTAGTAATATTTAGGACACATTCAAGTCCTTTTCATTTGCAGTAGCATCAGAATGTTCATATGTTCGGGGTTCAGGGTCAACTGAATATTTTCCATTTTTGAAAACTTTTTTCATACAATTTGTTTTACTTGCCACATATTTTTAAAATCTTGGATTTTTTAAAAACTTATAGTGTCATTATTTTTTCATAACTTCCATATTGGATATCAATGTTAATATTTATTTAAAAAGCTCGACGCAAACGGAGTTCGCATGTAACTAATTGCTATACTCCCGTAGGAACGTATTATGTTGTGACATTTACCGTTTGCCGGTCTGTTCGTTCGTCTGAATGTCTGTTAATTTTTTGCAAGGTATAGGGTCTACAACAATGAAAAACATCTTCAGCATGATAAAAAAAAAACACATCTCATAAAGTACCATAACTCCCTGAATTATAATGTTTGAAATATTTCCCTTTGAAAAAAAGTGTAACCTGGAACTCAACTTATAATTTACCAATGATTGTAATTGTGGCTAATAACTTTCAAAGCATTAGATCTGCTTGTTATTGCACTTATAATTTATTTAATTTTTACATATGATTCCACTGTTTTTAATTTATTTATTACCTCTTGCAGAAAACAAATATAAAAGAAAAACTCAAATTTGTATTTAAAGGGACACCAGGCAATCTTGAATTTTTAAAAAATAGCGGCATTCCAATATTATATTTAAACCTATAGTAGAATAAGAAGAGAAAGTTGAAAATTTCATTTAATTATATGCAAGCAGGTGTTAAGTTAAAATATTACTGGATTAATAAAGCGAGATGCAAATTTTAATGCTTGATACAAATTTCAAAATTGCTGTATGTCTTTTTAATTATATGCAAGCATGTGATACTGCATAAAAAACACGGTGCTAATGCTAATAAATGTTCAAGATTGGCAGTTGTCCCTCTTTAATAAACAATAAAGGCTACTTTTCTATGTCAATTGCTATTTCATGACTATAAAATTTCCGGATGGACACTTTGGGAGCCAGAACATACTCTGTCCTCACTCCCCTCTCTATTGCATATAATTTATGAATTACATCATGTACATGTAACATTAAATTTTGTCTCAGGCAATCCCATAAATAGCAAATACATAAAATTGTTATGAAGTATCTGTTTTATATTTATGTATATTTAATAGATTTTAATTATATGTTCAATAGATGATATCTTGTTATATATATATATAGATATACAGGTATTTATTTTGACAAGCTCATTTAACTTGGGCCCCGTGTGGTTCCCGGGGGCCCCCGTTTGGTCACGGGGCAAAGAAGAGGGCCGCTGTAGATCCCTTTGGAGGGGTAGGCAGAGGGGTAGAATCCCCCCAAATTCATGTTCATTTTATCATTTTTTGTTCATGTTCATTAAAGGTCTTCATCATGATCCCTGCATTGTTTCAGGTGCTATCTTGCTCGCATCAAAAGAGCAGTGACAGAAAAACAATAAACATGGCTCCAGCATAAATGGAGTTTCTACGATAGAATTTGTAGCAACTATGCAGTTCAGGGTGAGAAGGTTCTAGGCCCATTTTCCATATTTTATCTCGATGTACATGGAAGATGAGCCTGGCATGTTCATGCCTGTTAGGCGCCATATAACCTTTTCATATGTTGGTGTGCCTTAAAACCCCAATTCAATTCATTTAACTTGTATCTTGCTTCGACTCTGTGCACAGCAGTAGTTATCAAGTTGAGATATACATCTGTAATAGCATATCCATATTGCAATGCAAATTACAATTTTATAGATAAAATAAATAACCCTGTCAATTTATATTATAAATTGTCTTGTTTGTTAATCCCCAGCAGTTAATATCTTGGCAAGTTCAAAGGCTAGGCACACATGATTGCATTTTGTGTTACAGTGTTTGAATGTTAAATAAATCTTTATTTTGTTTAAATTACGGCCCATCCCTTTAGTTTTTCAACTTGACTTGCATATTTGCAAATCATTATCAATATTTCAATAGTTCAAAGCAAATTGTTTCGGCATTTTAATAGATGTTGATCATATTGAACCAATAATATATTTAAACCTATGGCAAAATAACAAAAAAAAACTTCAAAAATCCCAAGTGTTTTTACCTAGATTTAGATATATGCAAGCAGGTTTAAACTCAAAATAATACTGGATTACTAAACGGTGGTGCGTTATTCATTCTTCATAAAACTTCAAAAATTGTCCTCTCTGCCTTTGAATGTGGTATTTATAGATACAAAATCATCCCTAGCAATGTTTGTGGTCGTTATTCTGTTTTTTGCCCCGTGTGGTTTCCGGGGGCCCCCGTTTGGTCACGGGGCAAAGAATAGGGCCACTTCAGATCCCTTTGGAGGGGTAGGCAGAGGGGTAGAATCCCCCCAAATTCATGTTTATTTTATCATTTTTTGTTCATGTTCATTAAAGGTCTTCATCATGATCCCTGCATTGTTTCAGGTGCTATCTCGCTCGTATCAAAAGAGCAGTGGCAGAAAAACAATAACGTGGCTCCAGCGTAGATGGAGTTTCTACGATAGAATTTGCAGCAGCTCTGCGGTTCAGGGGAGAAGGTTCTAGGCCCATTTTCCATATTTTATCTCGATGTACATGGAAGATGAGCCTGGCATGTTAATGCCTGTTAGGCGCCATATAACCTTTTCATGTGTTAGTGCGCCTTAAAACCCCAATTCAATTCAATTATTCAGTTTTTGAGCAAAAGTATACGTTAGTTTTGATAAACCCAGTTATCTGACTTAAATGGTAATAAAACAGGATAAGCGATCAATTTACCTATGTTTATGGCCATTATTATATCTTTTCGAGCAAAAATGTAGGTTAGTTTCGATAAACCGATGAAAGCAAAGGTTAGTTTAGCTAGTTATCAAACGTAATGGTGGAAAACTAGAATAATCAATTAATTAACCTATGTTTATGGGCATTACCCGTCTGTAGAATTTCCGATGTAAGAATCAGAATTTTCATGGAAATATATCGAAAAGCGCATCAAATGTTCGGAAAACAAGTCCAAATTTGGAAATACACATATTTTTTCGGAATATCTGTAGGACTTTGCAATTTTTTCCGCGGACAATATTCGGACATTATAATAATTTTCGGCAAATGAGAACTTAGTCAAATTTTCATTCGGAACGTGCTTCAGTGTGACAGTCATTTTTTGATTCTAAAAAGAACTTTCAATTTTTTAGCATTGGTCGTTTTTTAGCACAATTATTCTTTTGAATGAAACATTTGCAGTGACATCGATGTGTTTTGTAACGCGTATACACCAATATGGATTTTTACATTTTATTTAATGTTTTGATGATTGAATTGGATTTTATAGTTGCACCAACAGCTAAGGTCACATGGCAACTTTCCAGCTTCCACTGGTGGAGGTAGACCCCAGGTGCCCCTCCAGGCAATTTTCGTGCACGGGCGGGCACCTGGGTAGAACCACAGACGTTCCGCAAGCCAGCTGGATAGCTTCCTCACATAAAGATTCCTAGGCACCTAACCACTCGGCCACGGATGCACCCCTTTATTTAATGTGAAATTGACTCTGATTCGTGACAGGTAATTTTAACTTAGAAATCGTTATGCAATGTGTGCTCTACTCTAACAAAATAGATTTTATTTCATCGAGAAGTGAGAAAACTTTATATTTTCATGAATGCGAATCTACGACTCATTTTTTTAGTTAGGAAAAGTTATTTCCAACTTGTAGTAGTTTTGAAAAAAATGACCACCTGACATTTTTCACTAAATGACAACAATTCTGAAATACTTGACCAGTTTTAAAATCTATAGCTCATTTTCTTAGTTAGACTAGTTAAGGTCAGATGATATATATTAAACAGTTATTTTCTAAACAAATTAAAAAAAAATTGTTTTTATCATGATTGATAAAAAAAAAAGGAGTTCCGGCAGTGAAAAAATACAACTATATTTCGCACGTATGAAATACCGCTTTTATTTCATCTCTAAAATCCATTTTTTCACTGCTAAGCGTAAAATAAATTGTTTTACATAATTTGTAGCACATTTTAGGCCATATATGATGGTCGATTTTTTTTGTGGTAGTTCGATATTTTCTTTTTAATACATGGCAATTCTACACTATAACAGGATTTTTAATACTATAATGTACTATAATATAAAACCCCTGACTATGCTATATGCAAATAAGTACTACAATTGTTTTTAATTAGTTCATGTCTGTCTAAAAAAATGGTATATATTGTAAAACATCTTACTCCCAGATAGTACTTAATTATATTCATGATACATTTTTAGTTTAAACTTATATTTATTTTACATGGATTGTAACGAACACTCTATGAACTTATTTGGATCACTGTCTTCCTGGGTAGAACCAGTACTAAGCAAATGCAGTTAAAGTGTCTTGCTCAGAGAAACAACGCATATGACGCAATGGCGGGGATCGAACCCATGACTTCTCAATCATGGGTCCAACTCTATACCATTAGACCACAGCGCTCCACTTTTTACACTTTTAACCCATATTGATCATGAATACTTGAGATTAGCTAATTAATACAGACATCCAACACTCATACTAATGAATTTATGATATCCATATGATAATATCTTATTCTGATCATAAATTAAGACTTTATGGGCTGGCTGTGTTACAGTTAGTCATGTGACTCATTAGCCAATGAAACTGGTGCTTCTATATTCAAACACAAACGCAGTGTGTTTATACAAAAAGTTCTGTCGTATTTATTTGGAACAATAATAAATGATTATGAAATATATTGTTTTATAAGTGACTTGGGAGTGATACATTAACTTATAAAACAAGGATATAAATGTACGTTATTCATGGAGGATACCATTAAAGTAAGTATTATTATACCCCCGCTTCGAAGAAGTGGGTCGAAGCGGGGGCTATATAGGAATCACTTTGTCGCGTCGCGTTTTATTATTTAACAGATGATAGTGACATGGTTGCATATTTGCTTCTAATTTTTGGTATGATGTGAAAATACGTTATGAAACCCACATACGGTTACATTCCACTAATTATACAGTCTTCATAAGGTTACACTCCACTAACTTTTACACAAGATTTCGCAAAGTTTTTAATTATTTGTCCTGTTATTTAACAGATAGTGGTTGCATATGTTCTTTTTTATCTTTTATGACGCGAAAATATGTAATAATAACCTCATAAAGTTATGCACTACTAATTGTAAGACCTCATAAGGTTAAACACCACTAATTTACGTTGTGTCCCGTCGCTTCCCGTTGCATTATTTAACAAATAGTGGTTGCATGGTTGCATATTTGCTTTTCCTTTTTGGTATTTTGTGAAAATACATTATGAGAACCACATAAGGTTACATTCTAATAATTATACAGATTTCTTAAGGTTACACTCCACTAATTTTTACATATGATTCCACTGTTTTGAATTATTTCTCCTGTTATTTAACAGATAATGGTTTCATATTTTCTTTTTCTTTTTTTATGATTTGAAATACATAATGAAATCTTCATAAAGTCACACACTACTAATTTTAAGACCTCATAAGGTTACACTCCACTAATTTATGGCGCGTCGCGCCACCTTTTATTATTTAACAGATAATAGTTACATGGTTGCATATTTGCTTTTCATTTTTGTTACATGTATGATGTGAAAAAACATTTTGAAAACCACATAAGGTGACATTCCACTAATTACAAGACTTCATAAGGTTACACTCCACTATTTTTTACATAAGATTGCACTTAGTTTTTAATTATTTGTCCTGTTATTTAACAGATAATGGTTGCATATGTTCTTTTTCTTTTTTTATGATGTGAAAATACGTAATAATAACCTGATAAAGTTATACACTACTAATTTTAAGACCTCATAAGGTTACACTCCACGAATTTACGTTGTGTCGCATTGCTTCCCGTTGCATTATTTAATAAAATAATGATTGCATGGTTGCATATTTGCTTTTCCTTTTTGGTATTTTGTGAAAATACATTATAAGAACCACATAAGGTTACATTCCACTAATTATACGAACTTCATACGGTTACACTCCACTAATTTTTACACACGATTTTACTAAGTTTTTTAATTATTTGTTCATATTTTTTATGATTTGAACATACATAATGAACACTTCATAAAGTTACACACTATGAATTTTAATACCTTATAAGGTTACACTCCACTAATTTACGTCGCGTCCCGTCCTTTCCTGTCCCGTTGTATTATTTAGCAGAAAAAGGTTGCATGGTTGCATATTTGCTTTTCTATTTTCTATTAATCAGATAATTGTTGCATATTTTCTTTTCCTTTTTCTTATTTAATATGTGAGAATCCACATATTTTTTAATAACTTGTAATTGAGACTCTGCTCAGAACAGCCTTCAGAGTATTCCCATGCATCCATATCAAGGGAAGTATACCTATTCTGACTGGACACCAATGCGGTAGTATTAACAACCTCATAATATATATAATATTATAAACACAAACAGGTATTCTAATATACATAAAACAGTGGAAATTGCATTGATTCAGTACTGTACTGTATTTACAGTTCACTGTACACATTCAACAAAAACAAGTTATTTCGAGAACTATTTGAATGTAAATTGTACAACAAAATTTGAGTTCATTTTGTGTAAATGGCGATAATGCATATAAGTGATGTAACTAGGCAGACCATTTTGGACACAAACACGTTCGCCTATTGGAGAAAACGTTACTTCAAAACTGGCAGCTACAAGGCTTAGTTTTACTATATCAGTACAAAGGGATATTTACTATATCAGTACAAAGGGATAAAATACATTATATACATTTGCAGCATGCCATATGAACCTCTTGTAAATACATGTATGTATGATTAATATAAGTAATAGATATTCTTCTGCAGAAATTTGAAAGCGAACTATTTACCGAAGAAAATCAGATTATCTGATATTTCAAATTATTCTGGAAATCTAGCATCAATTGGAATAATTTCCGCAACAGAATTGCAATATTCAAGTTACGAAGAAATGCCGATGTCCAACTATTTTCAAAAAACAATGCCGATGTCCGAATATTTTCCAAAGGAAATACCAGACGTCCAAATGTTTTCCAGAGAAAATGCTTTTGTCTGAGTTTTAGGCGAACTATTGCCGATGTCCTAATATTTTTCGAAGAAGCACATTTTTGGACAATTTTGTCCAAAGATATCGGAAAGCCAAAGACTTTATCGGAAAGCCAAAGACTTTCCGAGACTTTCCGAGGAAAATGAATTTATCAGTGGAAACTCTTTATTATTTATTTTCGAAGTCCGACTTCTTTTCTAGTAAAATTTCTGTCCATTAAAGGCCATTACTCCAAAGACTGGAATTCTGAATTTATTCCGCAGACTTAATTCGGAATTACGTGGAAATTATAGAGACGGGTAACCTAAGTTTTCAAGCGAAAGTATAGTTTTTATAAGTTTCAATAAACCAAGCGAAAATAGTTATCGAACGTAACCGTCGAGAAACTAGGATAATGATCAACTCACTTATGTTTATGGCTTTTATACTATGTTTTCGAGCAAAAGCATAGGTTGGTTTCAATAAACATAATCTATCTGTTCATGTCCAGACAAACCACAGACCTAATAACAAATTTATTAATATGTCTGTGGACAAACACAGTAGTCTTGAATATTTATAAGTTAAAAGGTTAAAACTATATAGTTACACAGTATATTGGTGTCTACGGTGTTCCTACGATCACTGGTTGGCCATGATAAGTTCTGGCCTCCGGTGACGGTGATGTGGAATAAGTGCAATTTGATATCTATTTGACTTTTAGATACGGTGTGTGGTATTACTTCTCTGATTAAGAATTGAACAAACATAATCCATTCATTCTTTTTCATAACATTAGGTACTTATTTATTCTGTTTATGAGGTTGACGAAATTGTTGCGACATCAAATTGTCCCTGTTTAGAAAATATCACGGAGAACGTAAATTTGAGATGTCCCTATTGATATTTCCTATTGATATTTTAATCGGCTTAAATACAGCATGTAATGCAAACACATAAGACTACATATATTACTTTTTTTATTTAAACAAATGATATGGTAAATAAAGAGTTTAAATAATCATAATATATCGATCATTATGACATAATATAACCACGAGGAAAAAAACAAAACAAAGAAATTGTGCAAAAACGCAGGATACGAAACTGGCACATTTTTCCCGTTTTGTTGTGTTTTTCCGGTCTAATATATAAATATTCATGGTACTTAGTTTGAATACCGTTATTTTTTATAAATTTAACACTTATAACCCGAGAAAGACGTTATTTGAAAATTATTCGTAATTGGAGGGGCCATTTACGAATTCGCAAATGGCGTGTCGATAATTCGGAATTATCGAGTATTCGTAATTGGCGTGCTACATTCACACTTCTCGATGAAATAAAATTACGCTTCGTGAAAATATAAAGTGTTCACACTTCTCGATGAAATAGAATCTGTTATTCACTCCAAAACAACAAATATCCTCTATATATAGAGAAAGAACAAACGCTGTTTTCGTTTTTTGTGCGGTGAAAGTTTCTTCTTTTCCTTATTTTAATCCCGATACCATAAGCTATATGTATTATGACGGCCCTAATCCGTGATTTGTGTTGTTTACACATCGTATCGAGGGGTCAGCGCAAAACTCTTGTAACTACATATGAATAAAGAAGGAGATACAATAGTTTTGCAATACCTCGGTAGATTGTTTAAAGGAAAAGAAACACTTTTGGGACATGTAGGACGTTTTGGGTCGTCAGGGATGCTGAACTATCTAAATACTATGGCGATCGTGACGCAGCAAATCATGGCAAATCCGGCAGCAACGTTGGACACGATCTTCCACCGTCTGTCTTCATCTATAGACAACATGTCCTGGTGCTGAACCTGTTATAACAGAAGCAAATTAAAACATTGTATTATGTGACAATATGTAAGGCTATTGTTTCCAATGAAATCGCAAGAAGCGATTTCAAGAATTATTCTCAAATTGTACACAATACTAAGGACCTTTCAGGCTCAGTAGTATATTGACTATAGTATTAGTATAAGATTCGCTTATTCTTCTCATTTATTTCACACCTGAATAATTCTAACCAATCCCTTTCTGTCTTTTTACCCATGTGACAATCCCATATTTCCACTATTGTACTCAAAACAGTTGCTTTAAAACAAAACAAATCATAGTGTACTCCATCTGATATCTTGAGTCCAATAAATCTATATTCAGTAGATGTGGAGTCCAAAAAAGCCATATTCCGTATTTGTGTACTATAGGAAGATAACTCTAACAGTCAGTAACGATTTACCTCACAATTATATTTTAATTAAAACTGAGTTGAAACAGTACTGTTTTAATTCAAATGTACAACGTTTGATTAGATTAGTGAGGTGTGAAATAAAGAGGACATTTAACAGTGTTCGCCGAGTCCAAATATGGATTCAGTCTGCCGAGCACGAGTCCAAATGAGTTCAGTATTGTACCTAACACTGTTAAATAACCTGATATCATTGCAACTTGGAGGGCTTCATTGAAGATTTGAGTATATTGGCTAATTGTGTTAATCTCGCAAAATAAACTAACTATATCTTTTTCCAAGTTTCTTAGAACTCTCAATAATAGAGCTTGTTTGGCTGTGTCGCTACATTCTCTTTAAATAACCTCATATTATTGCAACTTGGAAGGCTTCATTGAAGATTTGTGTATATTGGCTAATTGTGTTAATCTCGCAAAATAAACTATTTACCTAGCAGTAGTCTGAAATACTATGAGAGGAGTGTTTGTTTAGAGATGTGTTCTTTTTCCAGCACTACTCACCTGTTTGTCGTTTATGTGTGTCTTTTCGATGTTATCTAAACCGCACATCCAGTTGAAAACTCTACGGTACCAATGTATATGTCCTGCAAGTAAGTATTACATAGCGGTTTAGCACTGGTTAAACTAATCTGTCAAAAAAAACGGCAAGAAATGCGCAAAATGAGAGCTATTGAGTTTATTGAATCATTTAAAGGCAGAATATGCTAATTAAAGCGTAAAATGGAATGAACACTTTGACTCATTTTTTCTGAAGTCTTCTGACTTAGTGAATTAGCAAATCAAACAATGGAATAAAGCTTTGCAAACAATTTAAAATAAAATGTTGCCAACATTCATGTGAACAGCGGATAGTTTGCAGAGTCAGTATATGTATTTATAGGCAAGTTAGTGTTTACATAACAATCAGGTGTCAGTCGTGGCTATCAACATGTCGCATAACTGTTTACCGGATATCGGGTGATGCAACAGTAATATAAAACACTAATACTTGACACAAAGTCTGTATCACGCAAAATACAAAACGTATATTGGCTTTAAAATGTCTGTAACAAAACAAGATGGGCCTATACTGTTACAAGTAGCCTACATATATATAATTGGGAGTAAAAACTATTCGATTCTAACTGATAAAAAGTTTCGACGGCGATGAAAAGCGGAACTTTTTCAAATAATTGGGCCTTTAAACTTTATTCGTCTTAATAAACAGGACATTTATATATTTGTTTCCTAAAATATGTTATCTATAAGCACCCTCCACCTCCAGCACCCTCAACCCCGCAAACATACAAGAAGAAATCGGTAGAAACGATGGATGCTCCCAGAATAAAAGTACACGTGTGAAATCCAATCGGATGAAGAATAAGCTTTATATTTGAAAAACTTTAAAACTCTCCGCCAAAAAAAAATCAAACATCCTGACAATATGGGCTGTTATACATGAAAATCAGATGAAAATGTAGGAGGAGTTGAACGGAAATACGTCAAAGTCCCATAATTCCTACAAATAATCATTCAACTACTGTGCATTTCAAGGTGCCTGGACGTGAAATATGAATCGAGATTTTTTTTTATAACTTGCTAATATGTTTTCATACATGATATGGTTAGATAGAATGAAAATAGACGCTCCCGGATCTGTTTACAATCTTCCCATAGCCATCCGTTATGCTTCACAAAGCCTCAAAATTCATTTTGACCCACTTGTTCACAGTGTAAAAATTAAAACAACATGGCGGCATTATTTTTAGAAAATGTCGTTTGCGCAGGTTCGGATGTACCAAATAAAACGTAGGTTATGCAGGATGGTGTTGTTTTTAAATGTTTAATACCTCCAACAATATTTCAATTCATATTCGACGTCTAGGCACCCTGTCGAATCTGTTTGCAATCTGTTTGCAATCTTTGCATCCTCTAAGCTTTGCGAAGCCAAAAATTCATAGTAGAACATCCTGACAATATGCGACAATATGCGCTTCTAGACATCATAGTGATACTTCCTATAAAGTATCATGAACATCGAACAAACAATGTAGGAGTTGAGCCGACTAGCTTTAGATTCGAAAAACTTCAATGTCTCGTAACTCCGCCAAAAACCATTCACCCGGAACGTCCTGGCAACATGCGCTACTAAAAAAACACACGTCAAAGTCCCGTAACTATGCCAAAAGTCAGTCAACTGGAATGTCCTGAAAATATGCGCTACTAGACATCATAGTGATACTTCCTATAAAGTACAATAAACATCGAATGAAAAACATAGGAGGAGTTGAGCGGACAATGTTAAGATTAGAAACACTCCGCCAAAAATCATTCAACCATAATGTCCTGATATGCGCTTCTAGACATCATACTTATACTTCCTGTGAAGTTTCGTGAAAATCGGATGAAAAACGTAGGAGGAGTTGAGCGGACAAAAGCTCGGGACAGACGGACATGATGGCAAGTATATGCTACGCCGAACATTTCGGGGATCAGAATACTTACGTGTATCTGTATCACCCGTGTCATTATCATCTCCAATAACAACGTTGTGCCCATCACGTTCGTTAATATCGTCTTTCGCGTCATACTTAATCAGCTGACATGTCGTCTGATCACCGGGTGTAATATTGGCGTTTATTTTACCTGCAGTGAATTCACATTATTATGTATCAATGTTTAGTGTTTAACCTACGTCTCAGAATTTCAAATACTGGCTACATTTATTCATGAAGAATTTACTACCAGCGTTCTTCACATGTTAGAACGTGGCCTATATATAGCCTATCGGTAAACACTAAGCCGGATAGAGAATATGAAGAGAGAAATATATATATATAGAGAGAGAGAGAGGTCTAAACACTCATGCATGTTTATGTATTTAAAAGTATAAACACAATGAATATGTATGTATAGAACATGTCTTCACACTCCTTGCATATATATGTACAGAAAGGTTATTTAGTGTTTACCCTATATGGCTCAGAATTTCAAATAATGGCTATATTCATTCATGAAGAATTAACTACCATCCCTCTTCATGGTTTACAGTGTGACCTATATAGAGACTATCGATAAAACATATGGTAAACACTAAGCCGGATAGCGTCTATGAAGAGAAATCTTCTACGCTCCCTCCCTTTCGGTTTCTTAATGGTGAAGATTTCTCTTAATAGTCTCTATCCCATACATCCATACATTTGATATTTCTGTATTTAACAGTCTAAAGCTTATTGCATTTTATATATAGGAAAGGTATAACCACCCAATGAGTATCCTTTGCATATTATGTTTGTAAAATATATATACCCCCACTTAAGGGCTATAACTCCAGTGTAACTGAAGATACTAAACAGAAAATAATTTTCTATTTATAGTAACGGTGACCATGACCTTTGACCAAATGACCTGAAAAACAATCCCAAGCTTCATTTCCATGAGAGAATACCTTGTGTTAAAGTTCGTAAAATCCCTCAAGGGAAACTAATTTTTAATGAGTGGAAACCAATTTTTTATTTATACTAACGGTGACCTTGAACTTTGACCATATGAACCGAATAATAAGCCCAAGCTTCCTTTCCATGAGCCGCATCTTGTGGTGAATTTCGTAAAAATTCCTCAAGGAAACTAAATTTATTGAGCGCAACCAATTTTCTATTTATAGTAACAGTGACCTTGAGCTCCAACCGAATAACCCGAATAAAAACCCCAATATTTCACTCCATAAGCCCTCGCCCCTCCCAAAAACCCCAGTGTTCAGAGTTGGTGGGGGTGTTTTGGGGGTTTTGGTGTAACTGAGCGTGGATAACTTTTGTTTTTGTTTTTGCAAGTCAAACATTTTGTGAAAAAGTATGCCGTTAGATGGCGGGTTAATTTTTTTAAATTGCACATATTCCATATCGTGTAGGATTATGCGAAGTTTTTAAAGGTGTGCTCATTGTGTTGCAGTATTCATTACCTTTGGTTCCTAGAGCTTGCAGTTCTGTTTCTGTTGCTTCCACAAACGCAGGATTCTTCGTTTTACTTTTCGATGCCTCAAATGTGTCGATTGAATAACGCTGATCCTTGCTATGCCGTGTCCAGAACGTCAACCGTTGTATCTAAGTTAAAAGTATCAGTAGAGCTAACGTACAGGCATGACTCTTGTTATAATCGTATGCAAGAAAAACAAATTAAAGGAATCCAGCCCTCGGTATAACTGTTTCAATCGAAAACTCGGCGAGCCTCGGTTCCCATTAATACCCATAAACGATAATTATATTCCAGCACATGTGTAAAACGCGGATATCTTTCTCCGGTATTCAATAATCTGTCAGTACTTACGCATTTTGGATCAATGGGTGCAGTAAGCAATGATATCACCACTGCCACAGCACCTGTCAGGACGAACAAGAATGCAGAGAAGTAGAGGTAATGGAAATCTTTGATGAAAGACGGGGTGGGGTCGGGCCGGTCTTCGTTACAGTTCGGCACCACGTAGGAATACTGTACGGCAAACCTCGCTACACCTACTAGCATCCCCACGACTAGAGCATAAAACGCTCCCTGAAATATGAACATGTCAATTTTTTATTTAGTCATACAAATAAAAAATATACAACATTTTTAAATTTACAATTATGATATGTTACAGTACTTGTTTGTCATCATTATATAACACGGTCGTCTCGCTTAATTCGATGGGTTTTACAATTACGTATTTAAGATCCTGTTTCTTACACTCCGTTATTAATGAAATACTGTATTTTAATAACAAGAGTTTTACCTACTATGTAATCTATAGAACATAAATTAGTAATTCCTGTCTGGATATTGACGTACACGTCTCGAATAAATATAATATCTATGATATGATTATTCTTGTGTTTCCAGCTCACTGTTGAGTTCACCATTCTCCAATCCACTCATGAATGCGTGTATACTGGGTTACAGACTACTATGGAAGACGGATGCGGCCATTTCGACTTCGCGACTTCGCGACTTTTCGCCCTGTTAATACAAGGCGAAAAGTCGAAGGCGAAAAGTCGCCAACCCGAAAAGTCGAAGGAGAGAAGTCGCAAACCCGCCGTTTAGGACGAAATTTCGACTCGCCAAGTCGCCAATCCGATAGTGTAAAATTTCGAATTTTCGTCCTAAACGGCGGGTTTGCGACTTTTCGCCTTCGACTTTTCGGGTTGGCGACTTTTCGCCTTCGACTTTTCGGGTTGGCGACTTTCATGTTGGCGACTTTTCGACTTCAAGATATATATCCCGTTTGTTGACTCACTTGCAATAGTCATTTATGGAAGACGGATGCGGCCATTTCGACTTTTCGCCTTCGAGTTTTCGCCTTGTTAATAACTTGTGTAATATAACATCATTATACCCCCGCTTTCACAAAGTGAAGTGGGGCCTATATAGCAATCACGCTGTCCGTAACGTACCGTCGCGTAACACATTTGTGTCCCGTCCCGTTCACGTCGTGTCACGTCGCTTCTTGTCCCGTTACACATTCTAATTACTTATATTCCTCAAACAGTTTTGAATGGGTACTCTTTCCACAAGGCGAAAAGTCGCCTTCCCGAAAACTCGAAGGCGAAAAGTCGAAATTTTACAAAATCGGATTGGCGACTTTGCGAGTCGAAATTTCGTCCAAAACGGTGGGTTTGCGACTTTTCGGGTTGGCGACCTTTCGCCTTCGACTTTTCGCCTTGTATTAACAGGGCGAAAAGACACGATGTCGCGAAGTCGAAATGGCCGCATCCGTCTTCCATTGAATACACATATGGAAACACCACACGTTGTCAACTGCAATGCTTAATGTTATTTTGTAATACTATTTAATTGTATAACACTTTACGTCGATACAGAGCTTGCCTTCGTTTATCTCTCTTAGGTCATGTAAAGGGAATGTAGCGACACAGCTTACCCATCTTTATGACTGAGAGTTCTGAACACATCAAAATCTGATGATTAAAAAGAAGATATTTGAACGTAATGTTGAAACCGATATGGAAACCGCCATTTTGAGATCTCTGACATCAACAGTTCTAAATGACCATACATAGAATATTTATAAATATAAATTTACTGAATTATCGGGAAATGACAGCTACTGGCAATAATGTTTATGTTGTTTTATATGACCAGTAAAGGGTTTTGCTTTCATTTGCAGTGAGTTCGTGGCTTTAAATGATATTTATCAATATTCCATATATGGTAATTTGGAACTGTGACATCATAGTTCTCAAAATGTCGGCTCCCATATCCGTTTTAGAACAACCTTCAAATGGTCATATCTTTTTTCTTTATCATCAGCTTTTGGTAATTCTTTCACTCTTTCCCAAGTTTTTTCGGAATTCTCCAATAACAGAGCTTGTTTGGCTGCTTTACTACATGCACTTTAAACAAACATAATTATAGTTATACTGGTCATATTTATGTACTTAAACTGCGAACCTTTTCGTTCAGCCTGCTCCAGAATATGGCAAGTACAAAGACACAGCATATCGGCGGCTGCAGATAACTGGAGACTTCCTGGATGTAAACATAGAGTTGCGCCCCTTGTGATAATTGTAACACTGGTACCCATATCACACTTATCACCACCAACACCAACACGAACAGTCTGGAAGAGTGAAACAAAACAAATTACAGCACCCACGTCATACTTATCACGATCAGCACAAACACGCACGAACAGTCTGGAATAGTGAAACAATGCAAATTACAGCACATTTCATACTTATCACGACCAACACCAACATGAACAGTCTGGAAGAGTGAAGCAAAGCAAATTACACCACGCATGTCATATGCTCAGGACCAACACCAACACCAGTGAAACAAAGCAAATTACAGCACCCATATCTCAATGATCACGAACAATACCAACATGAACAGTTTGGAAGAGTGAACCAAAGCAAATTACAGCACGCATGTCACATGCTCAGGACCAACACCAACACCAACAGTCTGGAAGAGTGAAACAAAGCAAATTACAGTACCCATATCTCAATGATCACGAACAATACCAACATGAACATTCTGGAAGAGTGAAACAAAGCAAATTACAGCACACATGCCACACTGATCTAACACCAACATCAACACCAACAATCTGAAAGAGTGAAACAAAGCACATTACAACACGTATGTCACACTGATCACGATAAACACCAACTCGAACAATACATTACGATCCGACACTGACGATATGTTTTTCAATGACGACTAGTTTTCTAAATCGGCATATTTTTTAATCCCCGATTACTCACGTAATTATAAAGATGATTGTAGCAACGCTAAAGGTAGCAATTCCGCTAAAGGTAACACTTCCGCTAATTTGTAATTTCGCTAAAGGTAACACTTCCGCTAATTTGTAGCAATTCCGCGTAACACTTCCGCTAATTTGTAGCAATTCCGCTATAGGTAACACTTCCGCTAAATTTGTAGCAATTCCGCTAAAGGTAACACTTCCGCTAATTTCTAGCAATTCCGCTAAAGGTAACACTTCCGCTAAATTTGTAGCAATTCCGCTAAAGGTAACACTTCCGTAATTTAGCGGAAGAGATGATCGTTATCTTTAGCGGAGGTTGTTACCTTTAGCGTTGAAATCGTTACCTTTAGCGGAGGTTGTTACCTTTAGCTTGAAATTGTTACCTTTAGCAGCGATTGTTACCTTTAGCGGAAGTCTTACCTTTAGCATTGTTACAATGATAACTTAGTTCAGATAACGAAGACAGGAATTAAGAGTCGGTCTGGGAGAGCTGAAACAGTCTGAGAATTATTGCTTTCTTTCAATGAACAGTATTTATACATTGGTTTATTTAGCAGATAATTAAACAGTGTTTTCAACAGAAAGGCTGCAAACATCACAGAAATGAATAATCATGGAAGACGTAATCAATCATAACAAGTATGGTTCTGTAAATTAGTTCACAAACTACGTGTGCATTTACTCCAGACAGGTCATGATAGATAGATACTTTTATTGACTTAAACTATTACAGTTTATGTATTACGCTATTAAAGGCAACTACCAAATTTTAATATTAGCTTGTATGTATTGTTATAGAAAAAAAACATTTCGTTTCGCGTTGGCGGCGGCGCGACCATTTAGTTCAGATACCGGAGACGGAAGTTAAGAGTTAGACAGAGAGTGGAACAAAAAAAGCCATAAACCAGTCTGAGAATTATTGTTTTCTTTCAATGAACAGTATTTATACATTGACGGCGGGGCGACCATATACTATATACTAAGATATGACAGTTGTTGTTTTTCTTTCAAACGTGTACATCGAAACAGACAATGGGTTTGATATTAACAAATTATTGCGTCGTGTTCTTGCATTAAACGAGAACGCGAGATTGCACAAACAACCATTACGGTTTTCATACTGGCAAAATAATAAGATAGTACTTATGTGTCACTATCACGGTTTATATATATCGAACAAGTTGTACTGCTGCAGTGTCTAACCGACTCGCTGCACGATCCTGTAACATATGGCGCCAAACTGCCACATGTAACATTTGGCGCCCAACTGCCACATGTAACATTTGGCGCCCAACTGCCACATGTTATAAGTGGCGCCCAACTGCCACATGTTATAAGTGGCGCCCAACTGCCACATGTAACATTTGGCGCTCAACTGCCACACGTAACATGTGGCGACCAACTGCCACATGTAACATGTGGCGCCCAACTGCCACATGTAACATTTGGCGCTAAACTGCCACACATAACATGTGGCGACCAACTGCCACATGTAACGTGTGGCGCCCAACTGCCACATGAAACATTTGGCGCCAAACTGCCACATGTATTGACAAAGGGGAATAAACGAGTAATAAAGTTTACCCCCAGTACTATAAGCTATATAATAATAATATTATCGGATAATAAAGTGTACCGGCGACACAAGTCATATATCGGTATACCTTCCAACAATCATAAGTTCAAGTTCCGATGCCTTCGTCCGTATATGTGTCCATATATCCATGGCGAAGATGGTGCTGCTACTGTTGAATATTGACGTCAGAGATGACATCAGTGCTGCCAGCATGACGGCTAACATTATACCTCGGGCACCTGTAAAATATAGCCAAAATCAAAACAAATCCTGTTTTAATTTCATAATTATTGAAATATAGCTGTTTATGTAACATTTTGTATAGGCATAGGCGTGCAGGTTTGGAGTTCAGGGAGGTGGGAGCAGCGGCCTATAACCTGAGAGTATGTATTTCACCACCACCCCAACCACCACCCCCACACAACACCCCCCCCCCCCCCCACCACCACCCCCTCACACACACACACCACCCCACTCCAACACAATTGTTTGCCAAATTATGTGGTCACCCAAAATATGATTATCTCTTTAAATGTTACAATGTTGAAAAGGGTCAGTCAAAATGGCGGTCACAGTTGAAAACAATATGTGAAAGATTTAAAATTGATATCCCAATATTTAAGACAATAAATCAAACCAAACTAAACACGTTTAAGCTTTATTGCTTTGTTGTTATATATGAACAGTTCAGCTTTAAGTAAGATTTGAACTAACCTGGTGGCATAAGGTCTATCACGAGTGTTGGATAAGCTATGTTCGAACAGCCGGACTCACTCCCACATACTTCCTTGCAAATTGCCGGGTCAGCACATCCTACTGTCTCTAATTTGTGGGCAAAGGAACGAAATAAAAGTTATATAACAGGCACGACATATGTATTACGATTTAGTTCTTCTAGCATTTCGCGTGAGAGTAGGGCTCTCTCTTTGTTCAAAATAACCAATTCAATCATTTCATATTTAAATAACTTTTTACAATAAGAATTACTGTGTGAAATAGAAAGTATCTACAGTGTAAAATAATATTAAAGCAACAACAAACATCTATAGCAGTGTTTAGGTCTAGCTTATACGAACTTATTATATACTGAAAAGAAAAAGAAACGTATAATGGGTATTATTGCTATATTGTATGTTTAATATGCTACTGCTAATCAAATGGTACAGGGCGACATTAGGCCCGTCCTTTCGGAAAGGTTTAAACAGCACCGAACACACCAATGGTTACCCTTTTAAGTTTCATTATCGACAGAATGCGCATTTGATTCAAGCAGGTGAGCAAACTTAGGCTTTAAACTTTGCAATGTATTAACATTAAACATAATACTGAAATGGCTTGACTTTTTCAAGCGAAACTTCAACATTTATGAATTTCGTGTAACAAAGTATACTTTGATTAAAACGTCTACATGACAAAGTTGTCCTCTCTGTAATTAGCTGTAGCCCCTTTTTGTACAAAACACGTTGAGATATATCTGGAATATTTCGCGGAATTAGTATATAATAGTGAGTATAGGCATTTTTTTGATTATTCGTTTCTTTTTCCTTTCAGTATATTTATGGATTTGTTTATTCGTTAGTATTTATTAAACCATACATAGTTCATGAAAAGATCGTTAAGACATTATACATTAAGATACGATAATGATGGAGCTTAATTAAATGAAGCAAAGCATAACAAACTAGAACTATCACTTATGGTGGTGAATACCGCCCCCCCCCCCCCCCCCCCCCCCCCCACCCGCTTAAAATTTAAGTCAAACAAGGGGCCATACATATGTTGTAAATTAGGCAGTCAAGAATGTGCGATGTAGAGGGACATAAGGTCATCAGTTGTTATGTACATATAAAATTTGGGAACAACCCATTCAAATCTGTTTGAGGAATGTAAGTAATTAAAAAGTGTAACGGGACACGAAGCGACGTGACACGACGTGAACGGGACGGGACAACAATGTGTTACGCGACGGTACGGTACGGACAGCGTGATTCCTATATAGGCCCCACTTCACTTTGTGAAAGCGGGGGTATAATAATGTTATATTACACAAAAGATGGTCCTACATGACGAAAAAATTACATAACACTTATCTGATTAGAACAGCTATCCGTCTAGTATACAAAATATGTGTTGAACAAAATTTAAAAAAATCAGAGCTCCGTCGCGGAGTCACTAAACCCTGGCGGCATGACCATAAATGACGCCAAAATATTATGATGAATTGTATTTGACTACTTTATTTTACGAATTATGCCAATCCTATTCATGCTTTAAGGTTATGAAATAATAAACGGGATACTGATTGACCACCCCTCGTTTAACCAAGCATTTATTCAAAGGCCAGCACGAGCCTGGTGTGAAGGTCGGCGCGAGTCTCCTGCTAAATTTACCTGGATACAGAATTCTGGCAATCATTCCCGGGAACACCAGCATAAACAGGGGGAGGATCTTGATGAATGCACACAAGATGGTCCCAGCCTTCGCGTGGTCATACGTCTTACCGGCCAGGACTCTCTGGACAATCACCTACAGAAAACATGTGCTTACTCTCTTGGCGTTTACCTGTCATCACACTCATTCAATCGGTAATCATGTTCCAACAATATCATGTTTTATATTCCATATCTAATTCCCTACCTC
This sequence comes from Cyrtodaria siliqua, assembly GCA_037043455.1. NCBI lineage: Eukaryota > Metazoa > Mollusca > Bivalvia > Adapedonta > Hiatellidae > Cyrtodaria > Cyrtodaria siliqua. Next base: position 36,410 of record JAWPHD010008985.1, on the reverse strand, counting down.
TCATCAGCACTCTCACATCAGCCACAGCACTGGATTACCTTCACAATCATAACCTCATAACCGCCCGTGCATTTCGTGCACCGACAGTAATGTTTCCTTGATAACATCCCATGTCCGAGAGGGAGGCTCCACTAGTTAGTTAGGCTGAGGGATGATGTATAATCTACTTTAATGTCGGGCAATAGTTAGGCTGATGGATGATTTACGATCTACTTTATGTCGGGCAATAGTTAGGCAGACGGATGCTTTAGAATCTTCTTTATGTCGGTCAGTAGCTAGGCTGATTGAGCGTTTTGGATATTCTTTATATCGGTGTAGCTTGGCAGATCGAACGTCTGGAATATCATTTATATCGGTCAATAGTTGGGCAGATCAAAAGTTTGGAACATCTTTTAGGTTTACCACCAGCAATTGCATGCAAACCTACGAGGTGTAGACGAATGTAGTTTTATAATAAAAGGTAATCCCTACTTTTTTATGGAAATGGGCATTAAAAGTAGGTGAAAACTGCCCATTTCTATTCGATTTTGTGGTTCTACGTACAACAAGAGCATCAAGAATTGCAGGGCAATCCATAGTCCCCCAACGGCCCAGACAAACATTTTCCAGACATTTTCTATGATGGAGGTCAAAGATCAAGGTCAAGATGACCTTATTTTGGTACACGACACACCGCTATCCCAAGATGTATTCACATACTAAGTTTGGTGTCTCTAAGTGTTATAGTATTGGAAATACGGTCCGGACAAGCATTTTCTCTGACAGAGGTCACAGGTCAAGGTCACAATGAACTTATTTTGGTACACGACACACCGCTATTCCAATATGTATTCACATACCAAGTTTGGTATCTCTAAGTGTTATAGTATTGAAAATACGGTCCGGACAAGCATTTTCTATGACAGATGTCACAGGTCAAGGTCAAGGTCACAGTGACATTATTTTGGTACGCGACACACTGCTATCCCAAGATGTATCCACATCATCCCAAGTTTGGTATCTTTAAGTGCTAGTATAGTATGTAAAATAAGGTCCTGGACAAGCATTTTCTACGACAGAGGTCACAGGTCAAGGTCAGGGTCACAATGACCTTATTTTGGTACGCGACACACCGCTATCCCAAGATGTATTCACATACCAAGTTTGGTATCTCTAAGTGTTATAGTATTGAAAATACGGTCTGGACAAGCATTTTCTATGACAGAGGTCACAGGTCAAGGTCACAATGACCTTATCTTGCTGCGCGACACACCGCTATCCCAAGATGTATTCACATATCAAGTTTGGTATCTCTAAGTGTTATAGTATTGAAAAAACGGTCCGGACAAGCATTTTATATGACAGAGGTCACAGGTCAAGATCAAGGTCAAGATGACCTTATTTTGGTACGCGACACACCGCTATCCCAAGATGTATTCAAATACCAAGTTTGGTATCTCTAAGTGTTATAGTATTGAAAATACGGTCCGGACAAGCATTTTCTATGACAGAGGTCACAGGTCAAGGTCAAGGTCACAGTGACCTTATTTTGGTACGCGACACACCACTATCCAAAGATGTATCCACATACCAAGTTTGGTATCTCAAAGTGTTATAGTATTGAAAATATGGCCCGGACAAGCATTTTCGGAACTTTTTCTTTGACAGATGTCACAGGTCAAGGTCAAGGTCACTGTGACCTTATATTGGTATGCGACACACCGCTATCCTAAGATGTATTAAAATTTCAAATTTGGTATCTCTAAGTGTTATAGTATTGAAAATACGGTCCGGACAAGCATTTTCTATGACAGAGGTCACAGGTCAAGGTCAAGGTCACAGTGACCTTTTTTTGGTACACGACACACCGCTATCTCAAGATGTATCCACATACCAAGTTTGGTATCTCAAAGTCTTATAGTATTGAAAATATGGCCCGGACAAGCATTTCGGAAGGACGGACGGACAGACGGAAGGACGAAGGGACCGGTGGGGGACTAAAAAGCTAATAATAGGTTAACTGGATCACTGATGAACATTTTCGAAATTTCGACTCTATGCTTACACCTTGTGAGCAACTACCAATGAAAACAGCTGTACCCTTGACCTGTTTAGTAAACAAACATGACCTTTCTTACATGTCTTGAGACCCCACTTTTTCTGGTGATTTTTCAAGTGGAAAGTTAGTTTTCTATATGGAAAGTACACGGCAGCAATATCCATACTTAAAGTTCAAGTTGCAGCAGGTGTCAATGGGGAAAATAATAAGTGGTTTCATACCTTTATATTTGTCAATAGTTAGGCAGATGTAATGATTGGACTGTCCCTTATATCAGCCAATAGTCGTGCAGATAGAACATTTGAAATATCCGTTATATCCGCTTCCTTAACTGCAACTATGCTGCGATAGGGTTAGAAGCGCGCAAATGATAGTGAAAGAATGATACTGAAACTAACGATGAAAATCAATTTATCTGATAACCAAATGATATACCTGATCAGAGCACCAGTACCATATGGAGTTGATAGTGATGCCGACAAGTCCGGGCCATGGTAGATCAGAGTTGACCGGGTCCCGGAATAAATGCATGTAATCTTCCCGAGGTTTCCCGCAGGAGTTGTTGCTATATAACGAGTAATTTGAAACGGCGGCTGGATATTTTTCTACCATTGCATTAAAACCACCTACTTTAATAAATGCTGAAAAAAGAAGAGGAGTACGCATGAACAGTTGGCACGTGTGTATATATCACGTGTCATATATATCACTGCCTGTTGTGAATTATAGCAATACTGTTTCATGTATCAGAAGCAGTAGGTGAAGCAGCAGTAGACGTAGTTGTAGAAGATTGTGGGTAAAAATTGTCCATGGTATTGCAGTTGTAGAAGTAGCAGCAGACGAGTTGTCGGCTGAAGTGGTAAAGGTAGAAATGCAAGTCGAGCAACCCTGCCTATTATCGACATATTAACATAGAAACAAAAGTCCCTAACTTTCTTTTTGACATGCAGCAGTAGTGCTTACAGCAAATGTAACAATGGTCCGTATTGGTTAATTTCCACATAGCGCTTCAAGTAACAGCATATGATGTAGCCAATGATTTGTTTGTTTGTTTGTGTGTTTGTATGGTGTTTTACGTCATTTTCCACACATGTAAGGTTATATATTACTGTCAATTTTTCGTGGTGGAGGCAGACCACCCACTTTTCCTGAGTAGAACCAGTACTGTACTAAATTTTAATTATATTTCACCAATGATATGTTTAAACCTGTGGTGAAAACATGAAAACTCAAACTTGTATTTAATACTGTGAAAGTTTAAAGTTAAAATGATATTGTATTAATACATCGACATCGAGAAGATCATTTTAACCCTTATCCCGCTAAGCACGACTATAATAGCCTTTGCGTCCATTGTAAACCCAGTTCCATTGTAAACCCAGTTACTGGCAGGCTGATCATCAGGGTTTTCAATGTCCGGCTGCTGATCAGTCATTTCCCCCAAAACACCCTATTGTCACATAAATGGAATGGTCTTAATTCAAAGACAGAACAGTCCATTATATATATGTAGGGGGTTAAGGGTTAATGCTGTGTGTCTCTTTAAGTTCAATTTGACGCAATAGTAATGTATGGACTCCTATCACAATAGTAATGTATGGACTCCTATCACAATACACACCTAGAACCATGAGAGTTAGGGCACCTACAACCATAATCACTGTCTGTATAAAGTCTGTCCAGATCACCGCAGTCAATCCACCTGAAAGATAAAATGAACAGTTGCAAAATTGCACATACAATGGAGATAAGTGAAGCGTTAACAGTGGTCCGAACACCGGATTGCGAATTCAACATTTTAACTGAAAAATCTAAGCAAAATGTGGGATAATTCAGGTAAAATACATGACAGAGTTATGGTTCCTGTCATACAACATTGTGTTATGATAATGAACCTGTGTGCCAAGTTTCAAAGCTTTTCGACAATTTGTTTTTGAGAACTGAAGAACAACAAAAATATGTAACTAAAACCTTTAACCAAAACGTCAAAACACGTAGACGGACGGACGGACTGACTAACGGACGGACAGGTAGAACTCGTCAAACTATAAGCCTGGTTTTGCTACGCAACCTGGCTAAAAAAGAATACTGAAATATAGATCTGCTTTAAGTTCTATACGAAATGTGATACATGTTGGAACATTAGAGAATCGTAATACAATGCAACATCAGTTTGGATATTAACCCTTAACCTATGGAACGCCATGACTGTCTTATGATGTTGCCGATTAATATATGCAGTGCATGTCCCTTTATATGTGGTGGATCTTTCATGATATGCAGTGCATTTCCCTTTATATGTGGTGGATCTTTCATGATATGCAGTGCATTTTTAATTATATGTGGTAAATTAAATCTTTATATGTGGTAGAAAAGTATTTATATTCAGTAGATTAATCATTATATGCGATAGATAAGTCATTGTATGTAGTAGATAAACCATTATATGCGGTCCACTTATCGTTATATGTGGTGCATTTATTACTATATGCAGTAGTTTATCTAATATATGAGGTCCTTTGAACATTATATGAAGTACGTTTGTATTTATATGCAGTGCTTCTGTTGACTTTATATGTGGTACATGTATATTCTAATATACGTGGTTAATACGTCTTTATATTCGGTGGTTTCAACTGCATTATATTTGGTACAAATGGCTTTATACGTGGTGCATTTCTTATGATATGCAGTGCTTTTTCTATTATATGCGGTGTTTTTTTCATTATGATGATGAGATCAATCGGAACACTCGTTTTTAGCTCTACTGGCCGAAGGCCAGCAGAGCTTATGGGATGCCGAGTTGTCCGTCGTCCGTCCGTCGTCGGTTAATGGTTAACTTACGTCTCACACTAATTAATGACCGTGACAATTCATGACTCTGAGCAAAAATGTCTCGAACTCAACTACTCGCTAGCCGCTACTATTTGCTAGAATGGCATTTATCTTTATAGCATAATAAAGGCAACGACTATGGTTCTGTTTTACTGACGCTTGTGTACAAAACAAACAAACAAACAAACAAACAATATACAAATTAAAGAGGTTAAATCAGTTCTTTCGTGTAAATAAACTATAAATAGAACAATCGGCTAAATGACTATTGCAAAACTTTGATGATAAAATTGGTTTTGACTGCGAATGCATTTTGCCGGGAATCATGTAATGTTAGTATGACGTAACCGTGTAATATGGATCCTTTTTAAATGATTCCATCACCGAGATGTTGCGAATGAATCCCAGAAACTCTACCTGTAATAGTGAAGATGGCAGCGATGGACAACAGCAACAGTATAGACCAGTAAATGTCCCAGTGAAGGGATTGTTCTATAAAAATAGCACCGGCGTAAAGATCAGCCTGAAATAGGATAAAAACGCAGCATAAAGATCGGCATGATATAGGAAAAAAACGCAGCATAATAATCAGCATGATATAGGAAAAAACGCAGCATTATAATCAGCATGATATAGGAAAAAACGCAGCATAATAATCAACATGATATAGGGGAAAACGCAGCATAATAATCAGCATGATATGGGAAAAAACGCAGCATAATAATCAGCATGATATAGGAAAAAACGCAGCATAATAATCAGCATGATATAGGAAAAAATGCAGCACAAAGATCAGTATGATATAGGAAAAAACGCAGCATAATAATCAGCATGATATAGGAAAAAACGCAGCATAATAATCAGCATGATATAGGAAAAAACGCAGCATAATAATCAGCATGATATAGGAAAAAATGCAGCACAAAGATCAGCATGATATAGGAAAAAACGCAGCATAATAATCAGCATGATATAGGAAAAAACGCAGCATAATAATCAGCATGATATAGGAAAAAACGCAGCATAATAATCAGCATGATATAGGAAAAAACGCAGCATAAAGATCAGCATGATATAGAACAAAACGCAGCATAAAGATCAGCCTGAAAGGGGATAAAAACGCAGCATAAAGATCAGCTTGAAATAGTAGGATAAAAACGCAGCATAAAGATCGGCATGATATAGGAAGAAATCGCAGCATAATAATCAGCATGATATAGGAAGAAATCGCAGCATAAAGATCAGCATGATATAGTACAAAACGCAGCATAAAGATCAGCCTGAAATGGGATAAAAACGCAGCATAAAGATCCGCATATAATAGGAAAACAAGAAATGTCACTGTAAGTGACAAATGCCCCCCGACGTGACCTTTGACCTCTAAGTGTGACCTTGACCTTGGAGCCATGGACCTGGTTTTGTGCGCGACATGTCGTCTTGTTGTGGTGAGTACTTGTGCCAAAGTATTTGAATATCTGTACATGAATGTCAGAGTTATTGACCAGACAAACGGACGGACGGACTGTGCGACTACTATATGCCGCCCTTCGGGTGCATTAAAAAACGGACACGAGAGCACTTCTTTTTGACCTTTGACCTCTAAGTGTGACCTCGATCTTGGAGCCACGGACATGGATTTTGTGCGCGACATGTCGTCTTGTTGTGGTGAGCACTTGTGCCAAGTTATTTGAAAATCCGTCCATGGATGTCAGAATTATTGACCAGACAATACTGTACGGACAAACGGACGGACGGACGGTGCGACTACTTTATGCCGCCTTCGGGGGCATAAAACACTGCATAATAATCAGCATGATATAGAAAAACGCAGCATAAAGTTCAGCATGATATAGGAAAAAACGCAGCATAATAATCAGCATGATATAGGAAAAACGCAGCATATATATCAGCAAGATATAGGAAAAACGCAGCATATATATCAGCAAGATATAGGAAAAACGCAGCATATATATCAGCATGATATAGGATAAAAACGCAGCAAAAATATCAGCCTGAAACAGGATAAAAACGAAGCAGTTTTAGTTTTTGCACGGATATGCGATTGTTTCAGAAAATAAGAAGCAAATTAACAAAGTACAGTTTTTGCGTCCCAGTGTTATGAGGTAAACATTGTCCACGGTATTATAGCTGTCCAATTACCCCCCCCCCCCACCCCCCCCCCCCCCCCCCCCCCCACCCAGACTTTGTGCGCCCATCCAGAATGACTCGCCACATGCATCCCCTCTCATACCAAGAAATCCACACCACTGCTAGCCACTATCAAGATTCCGTTGTTCCTGTGACCATTGTGCTATCGAACAGGCTGCCGTCAGACCTTGTCATGCTCACTGATTTGAATTATTTTAAACAGGGAGTCATACTATCCCATAAGTGGTCATACTTGATTTTAACCAGTGGTCATACGTGATTTTAACCAGTTTTTAGATGTTTACATTGTTTGTCTTTGTTGTCAATTTCACAGATTAGCCTGTTGCACTAACAGCTAAACTCACCCTCTAGTAAATGTATTTCACGCACAAGTTGCACAAACTAGGCCTCCCAAATGGATAGGATCTAGATCTTTTAAAGTGACACACGGCAATCGTGTTTTTTTAAAACCCACGGCGTCCCGTAAGTTTTTCTACATACCTTCATTTGCTCAATTATTAATATAAGAATAGTATAAAGCAAATTGTTTTTTGCATATTATTACATATAAATATATTTAAACTTATGATAGAATAAAGCGAAAAAACGAAAACTCAAAATTTTATTTAAATATATGCAGGCAGATTTAAAGTCAAAATGATACTGGATAAATAAATCGAGACAATAATTTCAATGCTTGATAAACTTTTCAAAAATGCCGTGTGTGCCTTTAACATTTAATTGCAATGACGCGCAGCTGCATACTACTTCCACTAAATCAGCCGGATGCAGTCGAAAGAAGTTGTGTATTAAAGAGTGCTAAACTCTTTTTTCTTTAAAACCTTTTTTTAATGCAATTTCCTGTTAACTGTATTCTGGACATGTTGTTGATATTTGAAAAGGGAGCTCATCATGTTTTTGACAGTTTGTAATATATAAAATTCAGAAGTGAAAGTAGACAGGGTACGAAATTGCAAGGGGTAGTAAAAATGGCTTTGACCTTTAACCCGGTGTTAGTATACAACTGAAGAAATGTTTCTTAGAAGGTATTAACCCCCCAATACCAAACGTTAATTGGTAGGCGTTTATGACAAGCAGTTACGCAGTTATTTACCTTGTCATTTACTATTGTTTACTGCGGATAATCATCAAAAGAAAACTGTTTCACTAAATTTCAAGCTGCATTAATCTGAATCAATTCCATATGATTTTACTGGCCTTTTTATTGTCTGACGTCTGACAGTATAATGCCATGAATTTTTTAGAGAAATTATTCCTTTGTGCGATGAAACTGAAGAAAACCGGCAATGCACGTGCATTTCATAACACCAATGTGAAATGCACTAAATCCAGATATGCTCGTGAAAAAAATTAAATTTCGACTCGTTATATGGATTATATCATATTTCGTCCAAAATACCTCGAATTCTATCTTTTTAAAGGAGTTGTTTTGTGGTGCGTTTTCATTGACCGTGAAGATAGATAAGTGAATCACTCGAAAACTGATACCAACTACTCACTGAGATCTTCGTGAAAATATAGACTAGAAGAGCGAGTACGGCGAGGTAGATTTGTATTCGCTTGCCTCCGAATCTGCACTGAAGGTATTCTGGCATCGTGAAAATCTAAAATACAACCATAGGCAGTGTTACACTCCCGCCATAAACAGGCAACTTTTACAACATATGTGCACCGTTTCTAAACCTTCTGACGACGAGGTATATATATATATATATATACATATTTTAAGAATCCAAACTTTGTAGTCACAATATACACTGGAGAGTCGAATTAAGAATCATTTTACGCATATTCAATCACATGTATTCTAAGAACCCATTAATAATCCTATACCTTTAATCGGCACATATACCATTATTATATGACCTGAAACCCTGGATATAGTTTTGATAAACGGCTATGTAGTGTTTTGTAGTGCAATATTGTCGTTACTTGGCGGGATAGCTACTTTAACGAAACTAACCCGCCAAATAACGACAACATTAAGCTAACTGGAATAAATATTTACTCACCCCAGACGCTATGTAAACTGGAATAAATATTTTCTCACACCACACGCTATAGCTAACTGGAATAAATATTTACTCACAACAGACGCTATGTAAAATGGAATAAATATTTACTCACAACAGACGCTATCCTAACTGGAATAAATATTTACTCATCTCAGACGCTATCCTAACTGGAATAAATATTTACTCATCCCCAGACGCTATATAAACTTGAATAAATATTTACTCACAACAGACGCTATGTAAACTGGAATAAATATTTACTCATCCCAAACGCTATGCTAACTGGAATAAATATGTACTCATCCCCCAGACGCTATATAAACTTGAATAAATATTTACTCACCCCAGACGCTATGCTAAGTCTCATTAGGCTGGGTATTCATTGCCTATATTATACTGTATTGTTTTGTAAATGTAATATTTTGTAACGATGTTATTTGTCACTAATGAAATAATAAAATATATATGCTAACTGGAATAAATATTTACTCACCCCAGACGCTATATAAACTGGAATAAATATGTATCCGAGGATCATGAGCACGTACATAGCCTGCAAATACATAAACAGAAGGCGTCTTTAACCGTAAATAATATGGCGCCGTGATGTAGTGGGTAGCACGTCGGCTTCGTAATCCAGGGAGTGTGCGTTATTTCCCAGATATGACCGTATATTAATTATCGAAATACTTACAAAAAGTATTTCCCACCCGAACAACCAAGGTTTAGTTCTCCAAAATGTCCAAGCGAGATAAATCGTTTATATACACCATCGACTGCATACGATAGAAAGCTCAAAGACTAGTTTGTGAAAAAATCACATCTCCAAAAAATCACAACACAATACAAAATCAACGTTTAGGCTCTTTTCGGTATATTTTATTCACAATTAAATTAGGCAAAAATATAGCAAAAATAAAAAGAAACAGTATTTACTAACATGAGAAAGTACGAATTATAGGTTTACCACCACTAATTACATGTAAGCCTCCGAGGTGTAGTTCTTATAATAAAAAGTAATCCCTCCTTTTTTGATAAAAATGGGCATTATAAGATAGATAGATAGATAGATAGATAGATAGATAGATAGATAGATAGATAGATAGATAGATAGATAGATAGATAGATAGATAGATAGATAGATAGATAGATAGATAGATAGATAGATAGATAGATAGATAGATAGATAGATAGATAGATAGATAGATAGATAGATAGATAGATAGATAGATAGATAGATAGATAGATAGATAGATAGATAGATAGATAGATAGATAGATAGATAGATAGATAGATAGATAGATAGATAGATAGATAGATAGATAGATAGATAGATAGATAGATAGATAGATAGATAGATAGATAGATAGATAGATAGATAGATAGATAGATAGATAGATAGATAGATAGATAGATAGATAGATAGATAGATAGATAGATAGATAGATAGATAGATAGATAGATAGATAGATAGATAGATAGATAGATAGATAGATAGATAGATAGATAGATAGATAGATAGATAGATAGATAGATAGATAGATAGATAGATAGATAGATAGATAGATAGATAGATAGATAGATAGATAGATAGATAGATAGATAGATAGATAGATAGATAGATAGATAGATAGATAGATAGATAGATAGATAGATAGATAGATAGATAGATAGATAGATAGATAGATAGATAGATAGATAGATAGATAGATAGATAGATAGATAGATAGATAGATAGATAGATAGATAGATAGATAGATAGATAGATAGATAGATAGATAGATAGATAGATAGATAGATAGATAGATAGATAGATAGATAGATAGATAGATAGATAGATAGATAGATAGATAGATAGATAGATAGATAGATAGATAGATAGATAGATAGATAGATAGATAGATAGATAGATAGATAGATAGATAGATAGATAGATAGATAGATAGATAGATAGATAGATAGATAGATAGATAGATAGATAGATAGATAGATAGATAGATAGATAGATAGATAGATAGATAGATAGATAGATAGATAGATAGATAGATAGATAGATAGATAGATAGATAGATAGATAGATAGATAGATAGATAGATAGATAGATAGATAGATAGATAGATAGATAGATAGATAGATAGATAGATAGATAGATAGATAGATAGATAGATAGATAGATAGATAGATAGATAGATAGATAGATAGATAGATAGATAGATAGATAGATAGATAGATAGATAGATAGATAGATAGATAGATAGATAGATAGATAGATAGATAGATAGATAAGATAGATAGATAGATAGATAGATAGATAGATAGATAGATAGATAGATAGATAGATAGATAGATAGATAGATAGATAGATAGATAGATAGATAGATAGATAGATAGATAGATAGATAGATAGATAGATAGATAGATAGATAGATAGATAGATAGATAGATAGATAGATAGATAGATAGATAGATAGATAGATAGATAGATAGATAGATAGATAGATAGATAGATAGATAGATAGATAGATAGATAGATAGATAGATAGATAGATAGATAGATACTTTATTGACTTAAACTTTTACAGTTTCTCATCATTACATACATAATTTGTAATACATAATTATAATTATAAGTAGGGGAAAACTGCCCATTTCTATTCGATTTTGTGGTTGTATGTATAAGAAGCGTATTAATAAGTTTTACTAGATCACTGATGAACAAATTCGAAATTTCGACTCTGTGCTTACACTGTTCGAACTCCCTTTTTTGCCGACGCCGTTTAAGCAAGGAAAGCTCCAAAATAAACGCTATTTCTTTATGAATAATTAATAGCTGTTGTTTATTACGGAGCTGAAAATCAATTTAGCTAATTGTTCTATCTATAGTTTATTAACATGAAAGCAGTGATAAAACATTCATCTGTATTGTAAACAACAAACATGCACCGCAAATCATGCATCAACGCGTGTTGCTAACTGCAATATTGTTTATATAGCAACAGCACACATTTTCTGTCCTGTTGCCTTCCGGTTAAAAAAATGTCAGGAATATAGCGATCCGTCGAGTTACAAACGAGGCATGATTCCGAAAATTGACGAGATTTGCCGAGTTCGCACGAGTGTTTGTTATTAGGACCTACTCCTGATGGAAGCGTCTACGAACTGCTAAATCTCTCAAAAACAAACATCTCTGTTATACATACGTTACATCCCAACGATATAGATATATTGTATCACCTTATCCAAAAAAAAGTTACATATATATATTTGACTTACATTTAACTCGTATAAGGCGATAGCTATACCGCCGGCAGCTCCTGATCCGACCATCCCGACAAAGTGTATGCTTCCTATGTTACTGGCGAAAAGTGACGCACCAACCTGTTCACACATATGAATAAAATTAATTGAACGGCATCAATAACGCTAATACGTTTTTGTACCTAAGAGAGGAATACACGTCAATTTGGGAAGTCTGAAAAAAATGTATACAATATAAGAAAATATAAAACGATAAATGTAAACATTTTCCAAAGATAAAAAAATACCGACCGACGATGTAAGATACATAAAGAATTCGGCTTAGTCAGACTACATTACTCTGAGGGTCTCCCAGGGGTTTTGGGGAACAAGGAAACATGGCCATTTAGTTTTTGGGAACAAGGGAGCATTGTCTGTTATTGGTAATATTTTTGGGAACATTGGGGAAATATTTTTGGGGAACAAAGCAAAACATTTTTGGGGAACAAGGGAATACTGGGTCATATTTTCAGGGAAGAAGGGATTATTGGTATATATTGGTATATATCAAGGGAACATTGGGGAAATATTTTTGGGGAACAAAGCAAAACATTTTTGGGGAACAAGGGAATACTGGGTCATATTTTCAGGGAAGAAGGGAACATGGACCCCTCGTGGGAGGGCTTCTACTCTGTACGTTATTGGATGTCTCTTTATTCAAACAGCCTTGCATGCATCGTATGCAGACCCACTCACTTATCACGTGCATATAAAGTCCACTACAATTTTTGTAAACTTGCAGAATTATAACAATGTATGAGTATAACTACGAGAACATACGGGTATCCAGTTCATGTTGCGGCCCGCCAGAAAATACCCGCCGGCACTGCCTCGATTCTTCCGGGACGTCTGCAAAATGTAAAGAAGGGTATAAATATAACTGTGTAAATAGTATTTGCCTATATAGCCTATATGGCATGCCTGCATGCTATTGTATATTTTAAAGGGACACACGCCAGTGTTACTTCATTATTTGAAAGTAATCATCTGTTCAATGAAACAAACAAAAAACAGAAAACAACGTCATACCCGCTTTAATTAAACTGCTTCACTGCGCATGTTGGCTGTTGAAGAGTCTCGTTTCACTTATTCCAAAATAACGATTTTTTTGGAAATAATTCGAACAAAAATCTGAGATATTGACAATGTTAGCATGTTGTCGTCACAAGAACTTGACTTATCAATGATCATAAAAGTGACCTAAATAAAGAGGACGCAAATGTGCAATGTCACTGTTCTAATCCGCTCGTTTCCATGGCCCCCTGGTCCATTTTGAACCCCTATCCTCTGCTTCTAGGCCTGCAATATGTCCCTATCCCGCCAATTTACAACATATGTACACCGTTTCTAATCATACTGACGACAAAGTGTATATATATACATATTTTGAGAATTACATATTTTGAGAATCCAAACTCTATAGACACACTAAAAACGGCTTTAACCAGCCAGAACAAAGGCAAAAACTGAAGCGTTGAATTCAGAGTTAATAACTTATAATTCATTTTACGCATAATCAATCAAGGGTATTTTAAGAACTCATGAAAAAAGCAATATTTTAATCGGCACGCATACGTTATTAATGTTGATGACCTGAACACATAGATAGGGTTTGGATAATGTTTGGATAAACGATTGTGTAGTTTAATTTTGCCCTAAATGGAACATCTCGTTATCTTAATTTGGTACGGCATCCTTTTCTATGTGTGGGTCTCGTATTTATTAAGTATCACTCAAAGGTGCATATGTCATTACGATAATGTTCTCCACTCCTGATCTTCACAGCGTGCACGTCGCGGAGAGGGCACAGTCAGCAATCAAAGAGGATTGACCAAGTGGGTCGATCCTTGCCGCGCACCGCCCTCGAACGTACCGCAGGGACTGCCGGAACACCGTTTATCTTGCAGTATATTGTCTTACTGCAAGAACGGAGGATTGCTGATTGACTGAAAGTGAAGATGTCTCCTGCGTTCCCATCACAGCACACATCATCTGACGTCCACAGATCCCGGAAGTCTTGTCCGCGAGCCGGAAGGAATAGTCCACCGTTCGGCTTACATTCGACAACCAAGGGGGAAGGACGTCGGGTGGTGTGTGCGGCGCAGGGGTCATACTGTGATGGGTGTGGCCCCAAAAAAGACCGTCACCACTCGTAGAGGTTGTAGGACACAGTAGCGGATGTAGGACCACCACGCCAGCAGCCGACCACCATGCCAGTTCAGTACAGACCACTCACCGCCGCAGCGAAGAATATACAGAGCGAAAGCGACAGCCACCTACACATCAACAATAGAAATGACGACGCAGCAGCACAACATAACCAACGCATCCATCTAGAACAGACCAGACTCTATTGTGCCCATCGCGGCAGGGAAACTTGTCGTGTTAGTTGGCGGACGGTCTATAAACCTTAGAACTACACACACACACACGATAATGTTCTTTTTTTTGCAACTTTGCACTTTGTACTTTTGTGAAATGGCAGATGCTTTGGACAGTTGAACATCATAACATATTTATCAGTAGATTACGTAATGGCTATATGCCATGGAAGACGCCGATACGGACGGATTACAGGGCATTCGCCTCGGTTTCCTTGCATAACGACCCTTTGTTGTTGGTGCCTTGTTATCAGCTGACAGTTGTATTAAGACAAGTTCTCCTGAATCCCTGGCCAGATGAGTGAATGTCCTATATATAACTGCATTCTAATTGTTCCTGACTTTTATTTTTTTTAAATTTCTGTTCAAAATTATCTTTTTTTTCTTTGCATGTCAAAATATATCATCACCAAATGTTCATTTTCTTTGAAAACAAGTTAAAACAGCAGACCTTGTTGATTTCAGGGAATTGAATTGAATTGAATTGAATTGGGGTAACACATGAAAGGTTATATGGCGCCTAACAGGAATAAACATGCCAGGCTCATCCTCCATGTACATCGTGATAAAATATGGAGAACGGGCCTAGAACCTTCTCAACATGCACTCCATTTACGCTGGAGCCACGTTTATTGTTTTTCTGCCACTGCTCTAGTGATTTTTGAGCGAGATGGCACCTGAAACATTGCAGAGGTCATGATGAAGACCTTTAATGGGCATGAACAAAAAGGATAAAATGAACATGAATTTTGGGTGGGGTGAGGGGTTCTAACCCTTTGCCTTCCCCTCCAACGGGATCGGCAGTGGCCCTATTCTTTGCCCCGTAACCAAACGGGGCTCCCGGAACCACACGGGGCTGATTTCAGGGAAATTCAAGCATTATAAAAAGAGTGCGCATGCACGAAGAAGTACGACACAATTAATGTTCAATTAGAGCACGCAAAGTGTTCCGTAACACGAATTAAGAAAACGGCTTTCTTCAAAGGTAAAAATGTTATGTGCGATAATAAATAAATTGATGCAAAGGTCATTAGTATCCGTGACATAAAACAGTGATTCTTCCATAACGGTGAGATTGACTTGTTTGTTGAATGGCAGGTGATTCGTATGTGACGTTTTGGTATAGATACACGTATATTTGAGGGAAAGTATCTTTAATATGGAGTTAAATATAGAAAAACATCAAACAAATCTTCTTCTCAGAAAACGGCATTATTTTGACACGAATCAGCTTATTGACCTTACAAACAAAATTAAGTTTGTACAAAAAAAGTGCTCAAAGATTTTAAATAGTAATTATAGGAAAATGTTGTTGAATTCTTAAGAATCGTTGGACAGATAATGACGTTTTTTTCCCAAAAGTAAAAATTTAAACATCTATAAGTTTAAAAAAAAATCATTTAAGCATATATCACAACGCTGTCACATTTATGCAACTTGTGCCTTTCAATCAATCAATCAATCAATCTGATACCTGTATCTCACCGCCTCTGCGGGCGGGATGGTTAAGACGTTGTATTGAAGCTTCTCGCCACTCACCGCTGTGGGTTCGAATCCTACTGGGAGCTAGCTCGACTTGTGAGAAAATATCGATTCTTGCGGACGGCGGGAAGTATACAGTACTGGTCCTACCCAGGAAGAAGTGGGTGGTCTGCCTCCATCACGAAATAATCGTCATATATAGCCTACAATGTGCTGAAAATATTATCGCGCACAAGTTCACAACGATCCACTGATCCACTATATGTAAGAGGTTAGCTATTTAAAGAGACACACGGCAATCTTAAAGTTGTGTATCATGTATTCAAATCAGCGTCTCGGTATATTAAACCAGTATCTGTTTGCACATAAGTAAATAAAATGTTGTGTTTTTCATCGTTTTGTCTTATTATACCATATGTTTGGTATTTAATTAACAGTTAATAATCTGCAAAACCACTTTGCTTTATACTAGTCTTATAATTAATATTAATGATTAAACAATTGCAAGTTATGAACAAAAACTAACGGGACGCCGCGAGTTTTTTTCAAGAAATCAAGACTGCCGTGTTCCTTTAATACCGTCACCATGAGCACACACAATTGTGATATTTGTACTCAACTAAAACATTAATCATCTGTATTTTTTCATTTAAATGATGATTTACATCGGCGTATTCACAAAAAGCAATATTTCATGCTGTCTTGAGTTTCACATCATATACATAGGTGAGCCTTTGTTTGCTTACACTCGGTTTTGGGAATTTTATGTAAAATGTACATGGATTAGGGCTTTGAAGGCATTGCGCTTATCTGTAACGATTCGTTGAGTATGGGCTGTGCATAAGTGTCCGCTTCCAGATTTAAAGACAACGGGTTGAAATTATTATTCACAAAACAGGAAAGTCGTATCTCTTAAAATCCCTGTCCCGCCATCAACAAGCGAATTTTACAACAGATGTACACCGTTTGTAAACCTATTGACGACGAGGTATATATAATCGGTAAAAAAAGTTTTGGACCAGGGCAGCGTTCGAACCCGTACAATGATCGCTGAACCATGACATTCGACCATAACCCTTATTATCTTAGTTGATATTAACAATCAACAATAATTATCGTTTACAGTGAAAGTTTGCAAAAAAATAATAATCTTTTTATTGGTTACTCGAATGTCTGTAACTGTTACTTTGTATGGACTTTGCAACATTTTTTACAGACCCTTTGTGTGTTCGCGATATTTTTTTAAAATCAAATCTTGTTTGGAATTTAATGTTTCTGGTACCAAATTAACCGGGTAGGGTAGACCTTGGTTACTAAGAAAGATACTTAAATTCTGTCCACTAGATTTGTTTTTATATGACTTTATATACCCTGGTCCAAAGCTTTTTTTACCGAGTATATATTATATATATTGTTGTAGAACTTGTGGCCCAACCCTTTTACGAACAAATGTAAATGTTGCAATACATTATGTTTAAACCAATGCAAGAGTGTATATATATATATTGATAAACGGTTTTGTAGTGTATTGATAAACCGTGTGGCAGTGTATTGATAAGCGGTTTTGAAGTGCAATTTGGAGGGTTTATTTATTAAAAGCTTCATGAACTAAGTGCATTATATTCATCTCCAAGATAAAAATTGAGATCAAAAGGACAATGTTTTGTTTGCCATTGTCCTTATTCTAAAATCCACAAATACGATTTTAGCATCTTATCATTAAGAGTGTTGGCCTTATTCAGGAGAACGTATCGTGAGAAAACCAACTCGTCTATCGTGAGAAACCATAACACTACTTAAAAACAGAGACTCAGATATAAACGGGTCCTGTTAAAAATAAGTTAAAAAAATACAACACGATTTGTGTCATTTGTTAGTGTTTACCCTACTTGTTCAACCAACCTCAGATTTTCAAATACTTAATCACGAAGATTTTACAACTAATCTTCGCGGTGAAGAGCGTGACCTATATAGAGACTATCTATAAAACCTATGGCAAACACTAAGTCGGATATGAAGAGACATTTTCACAATTAAAAAAAACGCGGTCGGTCCCTGACTTCCGGTTTCTTAATGGTGAAGATTGTTCTTCATAACTTCTATCCTATACATCAACACAGTGTCCTATACATCAACACAGTGTCCTATACATCAACACAGTGTCCTATACATCAACACAGTGTCCTATACATCAACACAGTGTATGGTATTTAGAGTCGCCCCACCTATACATCAACACAGTATATGGTATTTAGAGTCGCCCCACCTATACATCAACACAGTGTATGGTATTTAGAGTCGCCCCACCTATACATCAACATAGTGTATGGTATTTAGAGTCGCCCCACCTATACATCAACACAGTGTATGGTATTTAGAGTCGCCCCACTATACATCAACACAGTGTATGGTATTTAGAGTCGCCCCACTATACATCAACACAGTGTATGTTATTTAGAGTCGCCCCAGAGATGTTATATTTTTATTTCTGAACATAATTATACAATAGTGACAGACTGATTTGCTGTAAAAAATAAATAAATAATAATAACAACAACAATATAAGAAACTGATGTTTGTTCTAAGCATTTATTGGGGATGGGTGGGTGTCGGGGATGGGGATAGGAGTGCGGAGGGTGAACATTTCACAGGCGCAGATTCGGTCGTGTGTGGGATGACTCGATGAGGGGGACCCCTTTAATACATGCCTTAAATGTGAAACGTTCCTTAAACTAAATGTGTTTTGCACTACAAAAATGACACGCACCTGAGATATAAATGCTAATCCCCCACCCCACCCCACTCCCACCGCCACCACTCCTTCCACCATCCCCACGCCCACTCCCTTACAACAAAAACAAAACAATAGCACCGCCGTTAAACGAATGGCCTACTGCTAACGTTACTCTATTACATGTCGACATTTTTTATTCAAAATGTACGCCTCCAACCCACCACCAATCTTAGATCTTGAATCCGTCCCTGAACATTTGTGTGTATAATATACTTCTATTTTGGCACAACACGTATATGATCATTGATGATGCATGAGTGTTTAAATCAATATAATATATCTAACATACTGTTTGTGAAAACGTTATAGATGGCAAATGTAAGTGGTTTAATATCCGCATGTGCGGGTTTAGCGTAACAAAACAGTGCATTTTTAACATGTGTTTAATGTTTAACTTCTTCTCAAAATAAACTGTAGATCTTGGTTATTGATGTTATGGTTCCGTTCTGGAGGATATCCTATAACACTCCTGTGGAATCTGTACACTGCGAGAACAGGTTAATGCAAAGTACGAACGGTTATTTCAATGCAATTTAGAAACAAACTTTGAAGGTGTTCATCTGTTTCACTTATCCTAGCGTGTGTGTGTGTGTGTAATTCTAAGGTTTATAGTCCGTCCGCCAACGAACACGTCAAGGTATACCTGACGCGATGGGCACAATAGAGTCTGGACTTATCCTAGCCGAAACTCTTACTTCTGACCATTTCAAACACACAGATTATACATGGAAGTATTAAAGTTATACCCCGATAATCCTCCTTATACTTCAATTTCATTTTGTTATTTGTATCTAGTTATTCCATTTCATTGTCATAATTTATAGAAAGTAGGTATAAAATCATCAAGGTATCAATTTTATGAGAAACAATTGCCAAAGATGTATGCGTGGTGTAAAAGTCATATCAATATACGTGTACATGTGCCAAAAAAGTTCATCTAAACTATTACTGTACGTAAATAGCTCTGTAGTACGAAAGACAGCGCCAATATACATTAGTATGATAAATGGCGATCTGATTACCATGTGCTCGCTGCGTACAGATTGCCCAAGCGTGTATAACATATAACGCTGTGCATTGCCATTTGACATTTATTTACAATATGAAATCCTATAATGTATACATTGTCATTTTGACATTCATTTGCAATTGTTTTCATACTTTTTACATCTTAACAGGTCTTAACACTTTTACTGCACTCACAACACGAGCACTCTCACGATACTAAACTATACTAGAGGTTCGAAAGTATGTTGACTATTTATGAAAACAAACAAACTTACCCATAATCCTACAAAGAGAACAAATGCAAAATACAGCACTATGACAACGAGGTCTCCCGCGTGCAGTGATGTGCCAGCGAAGTTTTCCGACATTTCGTCTGCTCTTTACAGAACAACAATGTTTTAACTACAAATTTTAACTCCAAACAACGATATTCAGTAATGAGTGTTTTCACATAGGATAGTCGATCCGGTCGATATTTATTTATAGGTACATTATTATAATGACCAGCTATTTTTGATAAGCCCTCGACTCTGTGAAAAATGGCGCTATGTTTATCGGATAACGATAGGATAAAGATTATTTCCGACACACATTTTGAAGAGACCTCTATTATAAGATACGACGGTCATTTAATAAGAAGTGAGGATCTAGTGGTAGTGATATGCAAATTTCGTTTAACATGCGCGGATCTTGCGGTAGTGATATGCGACTTTCGTTTAATAAAGGCGCAGATCTTGGGGCTGTGATATGCGACTAGGAACGGATCTTGGGATAGTGATATGCGACTTTCGTTTAATAAGAGGAACGGATCTTGGGGTAGTGATACGCGAATTTCGTTTAATAAGAGGCGCGGATCTTGGGTAAGCGATATGCGACTTTCATTTAATAAGAGGAACGGATCTTGGGATAGTGATATGCGACTTTCATTAAATAAGAGGAACGGATTTCTGGTTAGTGATATGCGACTTTTGTTTAATAAGAGTAACGGATCTTGGGATAGTGATATGCGACTTTCGTTTAATAAGAGGCGTGGATCTTGGGATAGTGATATGCGACTTTTGTTTAAATAAGAGGAACGGATCTTGGGATAGTGATATGCGACTTTCGTTTAATAAGAGGAACGGATCTTAGGGTAGTGATATGCGACTTTCGTTTAATAAGAGGAACGGATCTTGGGATAGTGATATGCGACTTTCGTTTAATAAGAGGAACGGATCTTGGGGTAGTGATATGCGACTTTCGTTTAATAAGAGGAACGGATCTTGGGGTAGTGATATGCGACTTTCGTTTATTAAGAGGCGCAGATCTTGGGCTAGTGATATGCGACTTTCGTTTAATAAGAGGCGCGGATCTTGGGGTAGTGATATGCGACTTTCGTTTAAAAAGAGGCGCGGATCTTGGGGTACTGATATACGACTTTCGTTTAATAAGAGGCGTGGATCTAGTGATATGCGACATTCGTTTAATAAGAGGCGCGGATCTTGGGGTAGTGATATGCGACTTTCGTTTAATAAGAGGCGCGGATCTTGGGGTAGTGATATACAACTTTCGTTTAATAAGATGCGCGGATCTTGGGGTAGTGATATGCGACTTTCGTTTAATAAGAGGAACGGATCTTGGGGTAGTGATATGGGACTTTCGTTAAATAAGAGGCGCGAATCTTGGGGTAGTGATATGCGACTTTCGTTTAATAAGAGGAACGGATCTTGGGGTAGTGATATGGGACTTTCGTTAAATAAGAGGAACGGATCTTGGGATAGTGATATGCGACTTTCGTTTAATAAGAGGAACGGATCTTGGGGTAGTGATATGGGACTTTCGTTAAATAAGAGGAACGGATCTTGGGATAGTGATATGCGACTTTCGTTTAATAAGAGGAACGGATCTTGGGGTAGTGATATGGGACTTTCGTTAAATAAGAGGAACGGATCTTGGGATAGTGATATGCGACTTTCGTTTAATAAGAGGAACGGATCTTGGGGTAGTAATATGCGACTTTCGTTTAATAAGTCTAAGAGGCGCAGATCTTGGAGTAGTGATATGCGACTTTCGTTCAATAAGGGGTGCGGATCTTGGAGTAGTGATATGCGACTTTCATTTAATAAGAGTCGCGGATCTTTGGGTTGTGATATGCGACTTTCGTTTATTAAGAGTCGCGGATCTTGGGGTAGTGATATGCGACTTTCGTTTAATAAGAGTCGCGGATCTTGGGGTAGTGATATGCGACTTACGTTTATTAAGAGGCGCAGATCTTGGGCTAGTGATATGCGACTTTCGTTTAATAAGATGCGCGGATCTTGGGGTAGTGATATGCGACTTTCGTTTAAAAAGAGGCGCGGATCGTGGGGTAGTGATATGCGACTTTCGTTTAATAAGAGGCGTGGATCTAGTAATATACGACTTTCGTTTAATAAGAGGCGCGGATCTTGGGGTAGTGATATGCGACCTCGTTTAATAAGAGGCGCCGATCTTGGGGTAGTTATATGCGACTTTCGTTTAATAAGAGGCGTGGATCTAGTGATATGCGACTTTCATTTAATAAGAGGAGCGGATCTTGGGGTAGTGATATGCCACTTTCGTTTAATAAGAGGTGCGGATCCTGGGGTAGTGATATGCAACTTTTATTTAATAAGAAGCGCGGATCTTGGAGTGGTGATATGCGACTTTCGTTTAATAAGAGGCGCAGATCTTGCGATCCAATGAGTCATTATCAAATTTTGTCAGAATTTGACACTTGGCATTAAAGGAAAACAAAACATGTTAAACTGTCACATTTATTTACCATATATGTAGATGTATGGTTCTTCAGTGTGAACAACTAGGAGAACAATCTTAATCTTTTCTGATACTTTTTTTTTCCACAAAATTAAAACCTATGTGCAAGGCAAAATGTCACTCCTGTTAACGTTGCAAGAAATACTTTAAAATGTATAAGTGGTTTGTCTTACATATAATCTTAGGGTTACAATAATGAAACAGGTGTATATTTCCTAATTTTCATAACTTTTTCTCATAAGCAAAGCAAATATATAAGCTTTATTATTAAAAATGATCTCGATTGAAAAAAAAAAAAGAGAAAATAAATGGTCAAACTTATGATCACTGTAACAGTATAGGTATGGAATGTTGTTTTTGTACCATTAATATATAACACTACACATTATCAAACTAATTTAACATTCAACTTAAGATAGCACCATATATTTGCATGAGTTAATTAAGATTGATGTCGTAGTATTATAAGGGACGTATAGGTAACAGGAGGGACACATCGGTAACAGCAGGGACAACTTTAGTAACATGAAGGAAACAAATGTAAGACATGTTTTTTCACATGTTTTTTTATCAGTACAAACTGATTTTGTTTAAAATGTCTCTCCGCATGGATGGTTCCACTTCATATTTTGATAACTCTACTGTTTTCTTTAATGGTGTTTGAATTAAAGTGATAATATCCTCTCTGTCATACCAGCATTTGTCCTTGTGTCTTTTAGGCCAGGAAAACAGTTTTCACTTTTCTTTCAATCTCTTTCATACATTCAACATACAATTGATTCCCATGGAACTTTTCTACATAACCTGGATATGGAATATTATCATACAAAACAACAACATATTTTTCAAGGCAATCACATGTGGGTGGAATTTCTCCAATTATATTCTCTTGACGCTTGTTATTCCATCCTACATTTTCCATAACGTCTCCTAAACCTTTATCACTAGCAAGTGCTACATTATCCCTAACTGTTTTGCCACTTTCATCACTAGATGGCCCTACGTCTTCCCTAACAATTCTAATACCATAATGGCTGCATGGTCCTACTTCTTCCCTTACCTCGCTAACACCATTATCACCATGTGATCCTACCCCTTTCCCAACTTCTCTTACACATTTAACACTATATAGTCCCACCTCCTGCATTATCTCTGTACCTTCTACATAACTACATCCTTTTACAGTTTCTCCAATAGACTCTTTACCTACTATGTGGTGCTACTTCTTCCATAGTCCCTGTAACACATTGACCACTGCATGACCATACCTTCTTTTCTAACTACGTTACCACCTTCTTCAATACTTGATCCTACATCTTGCATTACCTTTTCCCCTTCTTCTTGAGTACATGTTACTACCTCTCTTTACCAACTTGCTCACTACACGATCCTTCCTCTTCCATAACCTCACATTCATCACTACATGGTTCTACTTCTTCCCTAATGTCTTTCCCTATTCCATCACTGCATGTTTCTCCCTCTTCTATAACCTCTTTACCACATTCCTCACTAAATGATCCTACCTCTTCCCAATTATCTTTACCACCTTCTTCACTACATGGTACTACATCTTCTCTATTCTCTCTAAAACCTGTATTACTAAATGCCCCTTCCCCTTCTCTAATGTTTCTAACACCTGTATCACTACAATATCCTACCTCTTTCCTTACCTCATTACCATTTTCATTGCTGCGTGATATTTCCTTTTCTTTAACCTCTCTAACACCTTCATCACCAATTGGTCTTACCTCTTCCCTAACCTCCCTAAAACCTTCATCATTATGTGGCCCTAACTCTTCACTAACATATTTAACACTTTCATCTTTACATGGTCCTAACCCTTCCCTGAACTCTATTACAATTGCATCACTACATGGTACTATCTCTTCCCTAAACTCCCCGATACCTTTATCTCTACATGATTCAACATATTCTCTCGTAACATCAACAAAATTTATTGTTTTATCATCTCGTTCAACAATTTCTGTAATTTCAATACTTTGTGTATCACCATCTTTGCCTCCTTCAGTAAAATTTCTATTACTTTCTTGTTCTACATTGTTATCATTTTCACTATCGTTTGCTCTTGTTTCCCTATACATAGGGAGAACGGTCACAAAATGATTTGGAACCCAGTTTTCAAAAGACATGTCACTTCTAGTGCTTGTCCACAAAATATGTGCAACGTCTTCATTTGACTTCAGTCTAGGTTCAATACGTCTATGGTGTTTTCGAACATAAGGATTACCTATAGTTGGGTACATAGAAAATATTGGCATTTTTAAAACGCTTACCAGTCCAAATAATTGAAATATACCCATGTATGTTTCTCTTTAGTTATTTTCAACACTTCGTTTTCATACATAGTTTGGATGCTTTCATCATTCAAATTCACACCTGGTACATACTCGTCAGAATACATAGCAAATGCCTTCTTGATGTCATATCCATTATCATCATTGTTCAGTCCTTTTTTTAGATTGTTCTCATTAAGGTAGTATGCTTTAGTTCAATGTTAGTTATGTCACTATCTGCAGTCTTATTTCATCTGAGTTATTGTCATTACAAAAGGCATACACACTTCCCGATGCTGGCAAGCAATCACCATTTGCACGAACTTTTACTGGATATATGACTGCTTTTCATGGACAATCTTCAGGACATACATCCATTGCGCAGTTATCAACAGGCAAACCATCATCAATAATAAATCTCTGCTTTCCTTGTATTTCATTTTCAGTTGGTTTTTTTCATGTCTGTGCACTGTAATTCTAACTCTCTGAAGCTGTTACACGACTGAAGAATTTCCAAGTGACATAGATATGTATTTATGTCCTCGTCACAGTTAATGTTTCGAGTTTTCTTTGAATTTTGTTTTGATCGTTTTGTTGTTGCACTATTCTCATTGGTGGCATTTTCTGTACCTGTAGTTTTTGTTACTCGTTTTCGGCTTGGGTTGTTCCGTGTTGGAACACTACTAGTAGTCTCTGATACTGGTTGTTGAGTAGTCTCTGATACTGGTTGTTGGCGTGGGTTATTCATTTTAGAAACACTACTACTAGGCTTTACTTCTTGTTTTCGACTTGGGGTGGACCTTGTTGGAACACTACTAGTAGTCTCTGATACTGGTTGTTGGTGTGGGTTGGACCTTGTTGGAACACTATAAGTAGTCTCTGATACTGGTCTTCGGCTTGGGTTGTCCTTTGTTGGAACGCTACTAGTAGTCTCTGATACAGGTCTTTGACGTAGGTTGTTCCTCGTTGGAACACTACTAGTAGTCTCTGATACAGGTCTTTGGCGTGGGTTGTTCCTCGTTGGAACTGTACTAGTAGACTCTGATACAGGTCTTTGGCGTGGGTTGTTCCTCGTTGGAACACTACTAGTAGTCTCTGATACAGGTCTTTGGCTTGGGTTGTTCCTCGTTGGAACGCTACTAGTAGTCTCTGATACTGGTCATTGGCGTGGGTTGTTCCTCGTTGGAACACTACGAGTAGTCTCTGATACTGCTCTTCGGCTTGTCCTTTGTTGGAACGCTACTAGTAGTCTCTGGTACAGGTCTTTGGCGTGGGTTGTTCCTCGTTGGAACACTACTAGTAGTCTCTGATACAGGTCTTTGGCGTGGGTTGTTCCTCGTTGGAACGCTACTAGTAGTCTCTGATACAGGTCTTTGGCGTAGGTTGTTCCTCGTTGGAACACTACTAGTAGTCTCTGATACAGGTCTTTGGCGTGGGTTGTTCCTCGTTGGAACGCTACTAGTAGTCTCTAATACAGGTCTTTGGCTTGTCGTTTGTTGGAACACTACTAGTAGTCTCTGATACTGCTCTTCGGCTTGTCCTTTGTTGGAACGCTACTAGTAGTCACTGATACAGGTCTTTGGCGTGGGTTGTTCCTCGTTGGAACGCTACTAGTAGTCTCTGATACAGGTCTTTGGCGTAGGTTGTTCCTCGTTGGAACACTACTAGTAGTCTCTGATACAGGTATTTGGCGTGGGTTGTTCCTCGTTGGAACGCTACTAGTAGTCTCTGATACAGGTCTTTGGCGTAGGTTGTTCCTCGTTGGAACACTACTAGTAGTCTCTGATACAGGTCTTTGGCGTGGGTTGTTCCTCGTTGGAACGCTACTAGTAGTCTCTGATACTGGTCATTGGCGTGGGTTGTTCCTCGTTGGAACACTACTAGTAGTCTCTGATACTGGTTGTTGGCGTGGGTTATTCGTTTTAGAAACACTACTATTAGGCTTTACTTCTTGTTTTCGGCTTGGGTCGGATCTTGTTGAAACGCTACTAGTAGTCTCTGATACTGCTCTTCGGCTTGTCCTTTGTTGGAACGCTACTAGTAGTCTCTGATACAGGTCTTTGGCGTGGGTTGTTCCTCGTTGGAACGCTACTAGTAGTCTCTGATACAGGTCTTTGGCGTAGGTTGTTCCTCGTTGGAACACTACTAGTAGTCTCTGATACAGGTCTTTGGCGTGGGTTGTTCCTCGTTGGAACGCTACTAGTAGTCTCTGATACAGGTCTTTGGCGTAGGTTGTTCCTCGTTGGAACACTACTATTAGTCTCTGATACTGCTCTTCGGCTTGTCCTTTGTTGGAACGCTACTAGTAGTCTCTGATACAGGTCTTTGGCGTGGGTTGTTCCTCGTTGGAACGCTACTAGTAGTCTCTGATACAGGTCTTTGGCGTAGGTTGTTCCTCGTTGGAACGCTACTAGTAGTCTCTGATACAGGTCTTTGGCGTGGGTTGTTCCTCGTTGGAACGCTACTAGTAGTCTCTGATACAGGTCTTTGGCGTAGGTTGTTCCTCGTTGGAACACTACTAGTAGTCTCTGATACAGGTCTTTGGCGTGGGTTGTTCCTCGTTGGAACGCTACTAGTAGTCTCTGATACAGGTCTTTGGCGTGGGTTGTTCCTCGTTGGAATGCTACTAGTAGTCTCTGATACAGGTCTTTGGCGTGGGTTGTTCCTCGTTGGAACGCTAGTAGTAGTCTCTGATGCAGGTCTTTGGCCGGGGCTGTTCCTCGTTGGAACGCTACTAGTAGTCTCTGATACAGGTCTTTGGCGTAGGTTGTTCCTCGTTGGAACACTACTAGTAGTCTCTGATACAGGTCTTTGGCGTGGGTTGTTCCTCGTTGGAACGCTACTAGTAGTCTCTGATACAGGTCTTTGGCTTGTCCTTTGTTGGAACACTACTAGTAGTCTCTGATACTGCTCTTCGGCTTGTCCTTTGTTGGAACGCTACTAGTAGTCTCTGATACAGGTCTTTGGCGTGGGTTGTTCCTCGTTGGAACGCGTTGGAACGCTACTGTTTTCGGCTTGGGTCGGATCTTGTTGAAACGCTACTAGTAGTCTCTGATACTGCTCTTCGGCTTGTCCTTTGTTGGAACGCTACTAGTAGTCTCTGATACAGGTCTTTGGCGTGGGTTGTTCCTCGTTGGAACGCTACTAGTAGTCTCTGATACAGGTCTTTGGCGTAGGTTGTTCCTCGTTGGAACACTACTAGTAGTCTCTGATACAGGTCTTTGGCGTGGGTTGTTCCTCGTTGGAACGCTACTAGTAGTCTCTGATACAGGTCTTTGGCGTAGGTTGTTCCTCGTTGGAACACTACTAGTAGTCTCTGATACTGCTCTTCGGCTTGTCCTTTGTTGGAACGCTACTAGTAGTCTCTGATACAGGTCTTTGGCGTAGGTTATTCCTCGATGGAACACTACTAGTAGTCTCTGATACAGGTCTTTGGCGTGGGTTGTTCCTCGTTGGAACGCTACTAGTAGTCTCTGATACAGGTCTTTGGCTTGTCCTTTGTTGGAACACTACTAGTAGTCTCTGATACTGCTCTTCGGCTTGTCCTTTGTTGGAACGCTACTAGTAGTCTCTGATACAGGTCTTTGGCGTGGGTTGTTCCTCGTTGGAACACTACTAGTAGTCTCTGATACAGGTCTTTGGCGTAGGTTGTTCCTCGTTGGAACAATACTAGTAGTCTCTGATACAGGTCTTTGGCGTGGGTTGTTCCTCGTTGGAACGCTACTAGTAGTCTCTGATACAGGTCTTTGGCGTAGGTTGTTCCTCGTTGGAACACTACTAGTAGTCTCTGATACTGCTCTTCGGCTTGTCCTTTGTTGGAACGCTACTAGTAGTCTCTGATACAGGTCTTTGGCGTAGGTTATTCCTCGATGGAACACTACTAGTAGTCTCTGATACAGGTCTTTGGCGTGGGTTGTTCCTCGTTGGAACGCTACTAGTAGTCTCTGATACAGGTCTTTGGCTTGTCCTTTGTTGGAACACTACTAGTAGTCTCTGATACTGCTCTTCGGCTTGTCCTTTGTTGGAACGCTACTAGTAGTCTCTGATACAGGTCTTTGGCGTGGGTTGTTCCTCGTTGGAACGCTACTAGTAGTCTCTGATACAGGTCTTTGGCGTAGGTTGTTCCTCGTTGGAACACTACTAGTAGTCTCTGATACAGGTCTTTGGCGTGGGTTGTTCCTCGTTGGAACGCTACTAGTGGTCTCTGATACAGGTCTTTGGCGTAGGTTGTTCCTCGTTGGAACACTACTAGTAGTCTCTGATACAGGTCTTTGGCGTGGGTTGTTCCTCGTTGGAACGCTACTAGTAGTCTCTGATACTGGTTGTTGGCGTGGGTTATTCATTTTAGAAACACTACTATTAGGCTTTACTTCTTGTTTTCGGCTTGGGTCGGATCTTGTTGAAACGCTACTAGTAGTCTCTGATACTGCTCCTCGGCTTGTCCTTTGTTGGAACGCTACTAGTAGTCTCTGATACAGGTCTTTGGCGTGGGTTGTTCCTCGTTGGAACGCTACTAGTAGTCTCTGATACAGGTCTTTGGCGTAGGTTGTTCCTCGTTGGAACACTACTAGTAGTCTCTGATACAGGTCTTTGGCGTGGGTTGTTCCTCGTTGGAACGCTACTAGTAGACTCTGATACAGGTCTTTGGCGTTGGTTGTTCCTCGTTGGAACACTACTAGTAGTCTCTGATACAGGTCTTTGGCGTGGGTTGTTCCTCGTTGGAACGCTACTAGTGGTCTCTGATACAGGTCTTTGGCGTAGGTTGTTCCTCGTTGGAACACTACTAGTAGTCTCTGATACAGGTCTTTGGCGTGGGTTGTTCCTCGTTGGAACGCTACTAGTAGTCTCTGATACTGGTTGTTGGCGTGGGTTATTCATTTTAGAAACACTACTATTAGGCTTTACTTCTTGTTTTCGGCTTGGGTCGGATCTTGTTGAAACGCTACTAGTAGTCTCTGATACTGCTCTTCGGCTTGTCCTTTGTTGGAACGCTACTAGTAGTCTCTGATACAGGTCTTTGGCGTGGGTTGTTCCTCGTTGGAACGCTACTAGTAGTCTCTGATACAGGTCTTTGGCGTAGGTTGTTCCTCGTTGGAACACTACTAGTAGTCTCTGATACAGGTCTTTGGCGTGGGTTGTTCCTCGTTGAAACGCTACTAGTAGTCTCTGATACAGGTCTTTGGCGTAAGTTGTTCCTCGTTGGAACACTACTAGTAGTCTCTGATACTGCTCTTCGGCTTGTCCTTTGTTGGAACGCTACTAGTAGTCTCTGATACAGGTCTTTGGCGTGGGTTGTTCCTCGTTGGAACGCTACTAGTAGTCTCTGATACAGGTCTTTGGCGTGGGTTGTTCCTCGTTGGAACGCTACTAGTAGTCTCTGATACAGGTCTTTTGCGTGGGCTGTTCCTCGTTGGAACGCTACTTGTAGTCTCTGATACAGGTCTTTGGCGTAGGTTGTTCCTCGTTGGAACACTACTAGTAGTCTCTGATACAGGTCTTTGGCGTGGGTTGTTCCTCGTTGGAACGCTACTAGTAGTCTCTGATACAGGTCTTTGGCTTGTCCTTTGTTGGAACACTACTAGTAGTCTCTGATACTGCTCTTCGGCTTGTCCTTTGTTGGAACGCTACTAGTAGTCTCTGATACAGGTCTTTGGCGTGGGTTGTTCCTCGTTGGAACGCTACTAGTAGTCTCTGATACAGGTTGTTGGCGTGGGTTATTCATTTTAGAAACACTACTATTAGGCTTTACTTCTTGTTTTCGGCTTGGGTCGGATCTTGTTGAAACGCTACTAGTAGTCTCTGATACTGCTCTTCGGCTTGTCCTTTGTTGGAACGCTACTAGTAGTCTCTGATACAGGTCTTTGGCGTGGGTTGTTCCTCGTTGGAACGCTACTAGTAGTCTCTGATACAGGTCTTTGGCTTGTCCTTTGTTGGAACACTACTAGTAGTCTCTGATACTGCTCTTCGGCTTGTCCTTTGTTGGAACGCTACTAGTAGTCTCTGATACAGGTCTTTGGCGTGGGTTGTTCCTCGTTGGAACGCTACTAGTAGTCTCTGATACAGGTCTTTGGCTTGTCCTTTGTTGGAACACTACTAGTAGTCTCTGATACTGCTCTTCGGCTTGTCCTTTGTTGGAACGCTACTAGTAGTCTCTGATACAGGTCTTTGGCGTGGGTTGTTCCTCGTTGGAACGCTACTAGTAGTCTCTGATACAGGTCTTTGGCGTAGGTTGTTCCTCGTTGGAACACTACTAGTAGTCTCTGATACAGGTCTTTCGCGTGGGTTGTTCCTCGTTGGAACGCTACTAGTAGTCTCTGATACAGGTCTTTGGCGTAGGTTGTTCCTCGTTGGAACACTACTAGTAGTCTCTGATACAGGTCTTTGGTGTGGGTTGTTCCTCGTTGGAACGCTACTAGTAGTCTCTGATACTGGTCATTGGCGTGGGTTGTTCCTCGTTGGAACACTACTAGTAGTCTCTGATACTGGTTGTTGGCGTGGGTTATTCATTTTAGAAACACTTCTATTAGGCTTTACTTCTTGTTTTCGGCTTGGGTCGGATCTTGTTGAAACGCTACTAGTAGTCTCTGATACTGCTCTTCGGCTTGTCCTTTGTTGGAACGCTACTAGTAGTCTCTGATACAGGTCTTTGGCGTGGGTTGTTCCTCGTTGGAACGCTACTAGTAGTCTCTGATACAGGTCTTTGGCGTAGGTTGTTCCTCGTTGGAACACTACTAGTAGTCTCTGATACAGGTCTTTGGCGTGGGTTGTTCCTCGTTGGAACGCTACTAGTAGTCTCTGATACAGGTCTTTGGCGTAGGTTGTTCCTCGTTGGAACACTACTAGTAGTCTCTGATACTGCTCTTCGGCTTGTCCTTTGTTGGAACGCTACTAGTAGTCTCTGATACAGGTCTTTGGCGTGGGTTGTTCCTCGTTGGAACGCTACTAGTAGTCTCTGATACAGGTCTTTGGCGTGGGTTGTTCCTCGTTGGAACGCTACTAGTAGTCTCTGATACAGGTCTTTTGCGTGGGCTGTTCCTCGTTGGAACGCTACTTGTAGTCTCTGATACAGGTCTTTGGCGTAGGTTGTTCCTCGTTGGAACACTACTAGTAGTCTCTGATACAGGTCTTTGGCGTGGGTTGTTCCTCGTTGGAACGCTACTAGTAGTCTCTGATACAGGTCTTTGGCTTGTCCTTTGTTGGAACACTACTAGTAGTCTCTGATACTGCTCTTCGGCTTGTCCTTTGTTGGAACGCTACTAGTAGTCTCTGATACAGGTCTTTGGCGTGGGTTGTTCCTCGTTGGAACGCTACTAGTAGTCTCTGATACAGGTCTTTGGCGTAGGTTATTCCTCATTGGAACACTACTAGTAGTCTCTGATACAGGTCTTTGGCGTGGGTTGTTCCTCGTTGGAACGCTACTAGTAGTCTCTGATACAGGTCTTTGGCTTGTCCTTTGTTGGAACACTACTAGTAGTCTCTGATACTGCTCTTCGGCTTGTCCTTTGTTGGAACGCTACTAGTAGTCTCTGATACAGGTCTTTGGCGTGGGTTGTTCCTCGTTGGAACGCTACTAGTAGTCTCTGATACAGGTCTTTGGCGTAGGTTGTTCCTCGTTGGAACACTACTAGTAGTCTCTGATACAGGTCTTTCGCGTGGGTTGTTCCTCGTTGGAACGCTACTAGTAGTCTCTGATACAGGTCTTTGGCGTAGGTTGTTCCTCGTTGGAACACTACTAGTAGTCTCTGATACAGGTCTTTGGTGTGGGTTGTTCCTCGTTGGAACGCTACTAGTAGTCTCTGATACTGGTCATTGGCGTGGGTTGTTCCTCGTTGGAACACTACTAGTAGTCTCTGATACTGGTTGTTGGCGTGGGTTATTCATTTTAGAAACACTTCTATTAGGCTTTACTTCTTGTTTTCGGCTTGGGTCGGATCTTGTTGAAACGCTACTAGTAGTCTCTGATACTGCTCTTCGGCTTGTCCTTTGTTGGAACGCTACTAGTAGTCTCTGATACAGGTCTTTGGCGTGGGTTGTTCCTCGTTGGAACGCTACTAGTAGTCTCTGATACAGGTCTTTGGCGTAGGTTGTTCCTCGTTGGAACACTACTAGTAGTCTCTGATACAGGTCTTTGGCGTGGGTTGTTCCTCGTTGGAACGCTACTAGTAGTCTCTGATACAGGTCTTTGGCGTAGGTTGTTCCTCGTTGGAACACTACTAGTAGTCTCTGATACTGCTCTTCGGCTTGTCCTTTGTTGGAACGCTACTAGTAGTCTCTGATACAGGTCTTTGGCGTGGGTTGTTCCTCGTTGGAACGCTACTAGTAGTCTCTGATACAGGTCTTTGGCGTGGGTTGTTCCTCGTTGGAACGCTACTAGTAGTCTCTGATACAGGTCTTTGGCGTGGGTTGTTCCTCGTTGGAACGCTACTAGTAGTCTCTGATACAGGTCTTTGGCGTGGGCTGTTCCTCGTTGGAACGCTACTAGTAGTCTCTGATACAGGTCTTTGGCGTAGGTTGTTCCTCGTTGGAACACTACTAGTAGTCTCTGATACAGGTCTTTGGCGTGGGTTGTTCCTCGTTGGAACGCTACTAGTAGTCTCTGATACAGGTCTTTGGCGTAGGTTGTTCCTCGTTGGAACACTACTAGTAGTCTCTGATACAGGTCTTTGGCGTGGGTTGTTCCTCGTTGGAACGCTACTAGTAGTCTCTGATACAGGTCTTTGGCTTGTCCTTTGTTGGAACACTACTAGTAGTCTCTGATACTGCTCTTCGGCTTGTCCTTTGTTGGAACGCTACTAGTAGTCTCTGATACAGGTCTTTGGCGTGGGTTGTTCCTCGTTGGAACGCTACTAGTAGTCTCTGATACAGGTCTTTGGCGTAGGTTGTTCCTCGTTGGAACACTACTAGTAGTCTCTGATACAGGTCTTTGGCGTGGGTTGTTCCTCGTTGGAACGCTACTAGTAGTCTCTGATACAGGTCTTTGGCGTAGGTTGTTCCTCGTTGGAACACTACTAGTAGTCTCTGATACAGGTCTTTGGCGTGGGTTATTCCTCGTTGGAACGCTACTAGTAGTCTCTGATACAGGTCTTTGGCGTAGGTTGTTCCTCGTTGGAACACTACTAGTAGTCTCTGATACAGGTCTTTGGCGTGGGTTGTTCCTCGTTGGAACGCTACTAGTAGTCTCTGATACTGGTCATTGGAGTGGGTTGTTCCTCGTTGGAACACTACTAGTAGTCTCTGATACTGGTTGTTGGCGTGGGTTATTCATTTTAGAAACACTACTATTAGGCTTTACTTCTTGTTTTCGGCTTGGGTCGGATCTTGTTGAAACGCTACTAGTAGTCTCTGATACTGCTCTTCGGCTTGTCCTTTGTTGGAACGCTACTAGTAGTCTCTGATACAGGTCTTTGGCGTGGGTTGTTCTTCGTTGGAACGCTACTAGTAGTCTCTGATACAGGTCTTTGGCGTAGGTTGTTCCTCGTTGGAACACTACTAGTAGTCTCTGATACAGGTCTTTGGCGTGGGTTGTTCCTCATTGGAACGCTACCAGTAGTCTCTGATACAGGTCTTTGGCTTGTCCTTTGTTGGAACACTACTAGTAGTCTCTGATACTGCTCTTCGGCTTGTCCTTTGTTGGAACGCTACTAGTAGTCTTTGATACAGGTCTTTGGCGTGGGTTGTTCCTCGTTGGAACGCTACTAGTAGTCTCTGATACAGGTCTTTGGCGTAGGTTGTTCCTCGTTGGAACACTACTAGTAGTCTCTGATACAGGTCTTTGGCGTGGGTTGTTCCTCGTTGGAACGCTACTAGTAGTCTCTGATACAGGTCTTTGGCGTAGGTTGTTCCTCGTTGGAACACTACTAGTAGTCTCTGATACAGGTCTTTGGCGTGGGTTGTTCCTCGTTGGAACGCTACTAGTAGTCTCTGATACAGGTCTTTGGCGTAGGTTGTTCCTCATTGGAACACTACTAGTAGTCTCTGATACAGGTCTTTGGCGTGGGTTGTTCCTCGTTGGAACGCTACTAGTAGTCTCTGATACTGGTCATTGGCGTGGGTTGTTCCTCGTTGGAACACTACTAGTAGTCTCTGATACTGGTTGTTGGCGTGGGTTATTCATTTTAGAAACACTACTATTAGGCTTTACTTCTTGTTTTCGGCTTGGGTCGGATCTTGTTGAAACGCTACTAGTAGTCTCTGATACTGCTCTTCGGCTTGTCCTTTGTTGGAACGCTACTAGTAGTCTCTGCTTCAGGTCTTTGGCGTGGGTTGTTCCTCGTTGGAACGCTACTAGTAGTCTCTGATACAGGTCTTTGGCGTAGGTTGTTCCTCGTTGGAACACTACTAGTAGTCTCTGATACAGGTCTTTGGCGTGGGTTGTTCCTCGTTGAAATGCTACTAGTAGTCTCTGATACAGGTCTTTGGCGTGGGTTGTTCCTCGTTGGAACGCTACTAGTAGTTTCTGATACAGGTCTTTGGCGTGGTCTGTTCCTCGTTGGAACGCTACTAGTAGTCTCTGATACAGGTCTTTGGCGTGTGTTGTTCCTCGTTGGAACGCTACTAGTAGTCTCTGATACAGGTCTTTGGCGTAGGTCGTTCCTCGTTGGAACACTACTAGTAGTCTCTGATACAGGTCTTTGGCGTGGGTTGTTCCTCGTTGGAACACTACTAGTAGTCTCTGATACAGGTCTTTGGCGTAGGTTGTTCCTCGTTGGAACACTACTAGTAGTCTCTGATACAGGTCTTTGGCGTGGGTTGTTCCTCGTTGGAACACTACTAGTAGTCTCTGATACAGGTCTTTGGCGTAGGTTGTTCCTCGTTGGAACACTACTAGAAGTCTCTGATACAGGTCTTTGGCGTGGGTTGTTCCTCGTTGGAACGCTACTAGTAGTCTCTGATACAGGTCTTTGGCGTGGGTTGTTCCTCGTTGGAACGCTACTAGTAGTCTCTGATACAGGTCTTTGGCGTGGGTTGTTCCTCGTTGGAACACTACTAGTAGTCTCTGATACAGGTCTTTGGCGTGGGTTGTTCCTCGTTGGAACGCTAATAGTAGTCTCTGATACAGGTCTTTGGCGTGGGTTGTTCCTCGTTGGAACACTACTAGTAGTCTCTGATACAGGTCTTTGGCGTGGGTTGTTCCTCGTTGGAACGCTAATAGTAGTCTCTGATACAGGTCTTTGGCGTGGGTTGTTCCTCGTTGGAACACTACTAGTAGTCTCTGATACAGGTCTTTGGCGTCGGTTGTTCCTCGTTGGAACACTACTAGTAGTCTCTGATACAGGTCTTTGGCGTGGGTTGTTCCTCGTTGGAACACTGCTAGTAGTCTCT